>QDHC01002842.1:2085769-2095820 GCA_013186455.1 Papilio dardanus tibullus
CTGTCGCACAATTGAACTGAACTAGAAAAGTCTCCCAATACGATATATGGCTATGTTTATTTATTAGAAAGAAGATTTTAATAAGTCTTTGTCCACGGATTTTTTTTTAAAGTTGTAAGTAAGTAGCCTATTTGTTCTTCTATATCTGTGCCAAATTTTATAGAGGTCCGTTGAACCTTCTAAAAATACCTTCAAGCAATCATTCATCCAAGTAAAATCTAACCGTGGCATTTTTACAGGACATACGACTTATCAGAAGAAGTGATGGAACGGACTGCTTCACAATATTAATGAAATACATAGAATACTTGATTATAATTCATCACCAGAAGGCTTAAATAAATGTTATAATATTACAAACTGTGTTTTTATAATTCTTACCCTACGGTTTCATTAGACCGAGTACCCGATATAAATTTACGCCGAAGCATAATGTCCGTTATCGCGAACTCAGCCTAATGAAGCCGTAGGTTTAATATGAACACTAAATCCAAGAGGAATTTAAATTATGCATAAACGAAATACACCTTCGTATCCAGTCAAACCTGGATTACCGAGAAACCTCTATAAGCTATAGTGTCTTTCTCTGGACCCGTCGAGCTACCTCCGGTTTCTCGCAACTCGGATTAGAGAGAAACCTCTATAAGCAAGACAAATATCGTGATCACTTGGATTCCCGCTTATCCAGGTACGACTGTAATCATAACTTCAACAAACCACGCAGTAAACTCCTAGGGCCAGATGTATGCAGTTAAAACAAAAGAAAGATAAGCGAAATGTTGAAAAAGATAATGAAGCAAGCATTGTGTTCTTAATCCAGCGTCTCACAAAGGTACAAAAGACAGCTAAATATTATTCAAGCTTACGCTAATTTCACACGAGGGCAAAATGTCACAGAGCAGCATAATGTGCAGTACTGCTATAGTTATAAAACAAGAATTCATTGTGACTCTTTCATAAAAGACTGAAGTTTAATTCTATGGTGTTGTACATACCGAGACAGAATGTTAAGCTGACTACAGAAGTTCAGTTTTTTAACGGTGCAGTTAAAACTGACGTACACGCGTTAATTCGAACTACACAGTCGAACTGTGCACTTCTCAGTTTTCTACACACGTCAGTTAAAATTGAGCGTCTGTAGCCGGTTTTAGTTACGGTTACTGTTTATTCAAACAATAGCACTACACAGTCTACTACTCTGCATCACTGCTCTACCCTCGTATGAAACTAGCTTTACGGAATACGCCCGCATAACAGCGGCATCACGTACGTCCTTGGTAAAACATTTAAGTATGCCCGTCATGGAAATTAAGCCAGTTAATTCGTCCTTCTTTCGGTTTATATAACTTTAAACAATGGCTTTTGTTTTTTTAATTACTCACAACAATGCAATGCAGATTCTTTAAATCAAATAAGACATATCATTTAGGATATTTTCCAAAGACGAATATTTTATCTATAAGTAAATACAACTCTGTTTCTGATCTGATCTACTAACTATATGAAAACTAAAGTCGCGACTGATCTAAATAATACAACATTGTAGCATAGGATACAAATTTAAATTGTAATCTTAGCCAACGGCAGTTACAATCAATATGAAGTAATGATGAAAAACTTTTCTATCTTTGGGCAAAATCTATATTATAAAGAGAGAATTTGTTTTTCATATGTATTGAAATAACTCAAGAACTACTAGGCCGATTTAAGAAAATCTTTTAGCATTAGATAGCTACATTATCCCCGAATACTATAGGCTATATTTTTAATTCCGCGCGAGTAACAGCTAGCATCTAATATGATTATTAATATCGCAATAAAGGCGTTTCATGAGCATTCTTATGTGTTTAAGGTATCTGTATTTTCAAAAATTATATTCATAAGAGTCATATAAACAATACGACGTGGCTTTGAACAACTTTGAACGTATGTACGGACAGAAATTTTATTTGTTAAAGTATCTAACCGCACGTTAAAGGAAATGGAATTGAGCGCCGAGTGGCTCGCAAACACATCTATGTTTGTGCTAGAGAGAAATCTTGCGCAACTGGAAATGTGTTAGAAATGCTTCTCTCAATTATCGTTAAATGTTTTTTTCTGGTATAACTAAAATCATTAAGTCTTGGTTTATACTTGAAGCACATATTTTTATATTATAAAGTGGCAAACGTGTAAACGGATAAGCGACCGCTGCCCATAGATATCTGCAGTTGCAGATGCGTTGCCTACCCTTAATCTACGGAAGAGACGCACAGCAACAGAATAATTTCTCTTCCTTAACGTCCCTTCCCTCGCCATATCCTTTCCACATGTAACTATAATATAAGATCAAACGAGCTTCTCAAGTGAAATTCGATCGTTATTATATGAATCGCTTCATTTGAAGATATAAATATTAACCATGTAGTCCCCTTGTCCTACAGAAGCACATGTAGATATAAACTATATTGTCATCACTTTCATCCATTAAGCAAGAAACAAGGATAGATGCCATCTTAAGAAGAATGATCATTTATATATATATTGATAAGTATGTATTTATTTTTAACATATTTTTACCACGAGTACCTATATATCGGTTTAATTACATTATTAAGCTATCAAAGAAACAATTATTTCTTACACAGGAGTTTTTATTTACCCATTTAACCGTTTACATGCTACTATAATTTTGCAACGTTATTTTACTTGAAATTGAAACAAAACAAAAGAAAAGCAAGTACACAGAGTATGGAGAAACGTGGCATAAAATGCATCGAGACGCACGTAGCTAAATTGCCGAGGGGAAGCGGTCCGTGTCAATTATACGCGAGCTTATGCGACATATCGACGTGCGATAGTGTTCTGTCCCCTATTTCCTTTACCCTCCATTCACACAAGCGCTTTTTCAACGCGCGCTAATAACCGTTGAGAAAAAACAAATGAATGTCCATGTATATGTTCACATTTTAAAGTTATATCGCGCAATGTTGGATTTTGAGCGCTGGGTGAATGAAACAAGAGTCATTTTACAGCGATCGTATGACTGAAGGCTTTAAAAAAACGCCAATATCGACGTCAAAAAACCGTCCGTGTGAATACAAACTTAATATTCCTTTTCGTGTCTCTACATATGTCAAGCTGTGAGACACCTGCCTTGTTTTAGTCCAGGGGTTAACAACATATTTTTATAAAATATCAACTTTGGTAATGTACCTATAGCTGGTATAATGCAGGGGTGATCAACATTTTATATTAATAATATTGTTTCATTTATCTTGAATATATAAATTTCGTATATACGTATTTTATAACCTCTTAGCAACCTTTTCTAATTCATAATAAATCTAAATATCAAATCATTGATTCGAGTTGATTGATATCAGTTCCCACTTCTATCGACCAATAGCATTAAACCACGGAATTGAGGTAAAACGACCTGAATTGACGAAAAGGAAAAGCTTTATCTCTCACCCTGACAATGCCGGGCAATAAATATCTTTAATGACTTGTCGGAAATTGAAGGAGGTTCAGCTTTGATGCATTCATTGAAAGCTATACGGTTGTTTCTTTCAATAATATAAAGCTGGATTTAAGTTAGGTATTTACAATTATTTAAATAAAATAAATAGTTTAGTTTTGTTTATCTATGCTTATCTATACTAATGTTATGCGAGGAATACGTTTTAATTTTGTATGTATTGAAATAACTCAAGAATTACTGCGCCGATTTCAAAAATTCTTTCATCATTAGATATAGCCTATATTACTCGGGGATAATGTAGCTTACATTATCCCCGAGTAATATAGGCTATATTTTTTTTATTTCCACGAGAATAAAGTCACGAACAACAGCTAGTATTTGTATAAAACTTATATTCGTTTTAAATGAACTATAATTTGTTAATTATAATGTTTAATACAAAATTATTATTTGCAATTCTACTTAGGCTTTGCTATCTATCTTTTAAATGAAGCAATCGGGGCTTTCGAAAGATCCCCCTATTTCTCGTACGTGAGAACCCTTTTGATATTCTATATCAGCAATTTGCCAAAAGAGATCACGTAGGATTCAATAAACCCAAACCTAATATTAATACGGGGCGCGGCAGTCGTCGTCGGAATGGCATTTTCCGTTACTTTACCATAATGAAGGTTCGATGAAACTCCCTCCAAATGTTTACCGAAGCTTCTGTATAAATTTTGTTTTACTTTTATGACAGTATTACGACCGGAATATAAAATTAAATATTAAAAATCAGTAATCGTATTTGAAAAGCTTTCCACGAAAATGTTTGTGACTACGGATTTTAAGCTTTATTTATATTGAATCGTAATTTAAAACATTTTACTGTATCCGAATTATGTCAGATTTCAGATATTCTTCAAAATTATAATACACTAGCTTTTGTGCGCGAATTTGTCTGGGTGGAATTATATAATATAGCCTATGTCGCTCGGGGATAATGTAGCTTTCTAACGGGAAAAGAATTTTTGAAATCGGCCCAATAGTTTTTGAGTTATTTCAATACATACAAAAATACAAAGTTTCTTGCTTTATAATATTAGTATTGATATAGATAAAAACAATACAAATTATTTTAAAATATTTTATATTTAACTTGTCAGAGGTAATTCTTCAAGAATTTTAATAACAATTATTAAGATAATAAAATTTTAATTACTTCCAAACAAAGCATATTTCTAGCCATTCTTCGAGCATCGCATTTATAAAATAACTCTGTTGTATATTGTTAAAAATATTATTAATTTAAAAACAGTAGCATTAAACAAAATTGAATTACGAGCTGGTACGTTGATGAGCGCTTTGCATGACCTAATTGAAATTATCGACAAATATTCGTCGGTAGATTAAACCATTGTTTGCGTCATATTCGCCTTTGAATATCAGCTAATGAACCAATTATAATCCGACAGGAATTAACTGGCCGTGATCAGAATTAGTGATGTCTAACGAAATTATACAATTAGGATCTACTGTATGTTACATAATGTTTGTATTATGCTTTCTCTTGTCCATATAGAGAGAGACGAAGCGAGAGGGGAATATCCATGTATTCCTCTATTGTGTGAAAGGGAATACGACTAAGAAGGGAGTGAATTCAGATATGACAGTTAGTAGTAGTAATAGTTGTAGTTCGACCCATGATGGGCTCCTTTTTCCGCGACTAGCGCGTATTGTGCGTGACTTCACACATATCTTTGAATTTCTTTGCCGATATGTGCAGGTTGCATCACGAGGTTTTCCTTTACCGTAAGAGGGTCGGGTAAATGTAAGGAAGAATACGCTCGCATTCAGACGAGCGCTTTATCAACGCGTTAAAAATCGTTGAGATAGAATAGCGTTGCATTTTGAGCGCTTGCAGAACGAAACAGAATGATACAATGTTCTTATTGATGAGAGCATTGAATAAGCGTCAACAACGACGTTAAAAAAGCGTCCGTATGAATGCAGGCTAATTTAGTCTTCTCTTAGTAAGGAAATGGGAAGGGAAATGACGATTCTCTAAAGGCACTTTCCTCATGTTTTCTATACATCGTGTGTAGTCATCTAGCATAATAATGTTTTTGGTACATTTGCACAATGGTTCTACATTACAACATAATAAACATCTTTTGTTCTATCATCTACATCAAATAGTCCATTAAATAAAGGAGGATAAAGCCTTTGTGATGCCACAAAATTAATTAAGTTGTCATGACGTAGTTAAAAGGTCTTTGATTATACATTTTTTGCAGTATAACGTATGTCACATAGATTTATATTTTAATCTAAACCGACTTAAGAAAGGAGGTTCTCGATTCGTCTGTGCGTTTTTTTAATAAGTATTTTCTGTATATTTTTATCAACATTACGAGTACAACGAGATGGCATGTCTTGTGTGTTTACTTAAAAGGTTTTTCCATTTTTTTTTAACAATCGACTAAAGTGTTTTGTATTGTCTTGAAATATTATTTTAGGGCTTACGTAAATGATGACGAAGTCAGATTCTTACCCTAAAAGTAGTTCGAAATGAAATATATTTTGGATAAAGTAGTCCATCGTTGTTATATCGTGCTATTACGACCGAAGTAAGGATCGTTCCCATGAGCATTTTGTATGAGTTTCACACATTACAATACTGGCCATTTAATCTTGGTACTCGGGACAAACGAATTTTGATCAAGCTGTATTTGGTTTTGGTGTATTTAAGGGTGATATGTGGGGTCTGTGTATTCTGGTGGGCAGCGAAGCCGATA
The DNA here is from genome assembly GCA_013186455.1 of Papilio dardanus tibullus. Taxonomy (NCBI): domain Eukaryota; kingdom Metazoa; phylum Arthropoda; class Insecta; order Lepidoptera; family Papilionidae; genus Papilio; species Papilio dardanus. The sequence goes on from QDHC01002842.1 coordinate 2,092,010, forward strand.
GTACTTGTAAGCCACTGCGCCTTTGTCGATCTTCGTGATCCCGTGGGACCGGGACCGTCGTCAACATAAACAAAATAGTGTTATTGCTTGTATCTTATCTTGAGGGAAAATATTGGGAACGATTTTTTTGGATAATGTTTTATTTTACAAGTATTTGAAGGCCCGTACGAGTTTCTTTTAGGAATAAAAGCAACCTTTCACGACGTTATTGCCCCGAGGGTTTTATAAGGAACATTTTAGAATATTTTTTGTTTAAATCGAGGTAAGTAATCAAAGTAACATTTCAAGATCAAATGTTTTACGATGCAATGATAGTACGTAATTCACACTTTTTGTAATTGAAAAAAAACAAGAACTTCTCTCTAACTTGAATTATGTATAAAAACTTAAAAGCGAAGATTTGTTTTACCCACTCGAATTGCCTGTTGTATTTTTTATTATTATTTTAAATACTATAAAGTTACACGTTGCCAGACGTTATTTCATAACATAAACTTTTAATAAAAAAGTAATTGTTCAAAATAAATACGCATAAAACACTTAAAAGCTCATCATTTCTTTAAAAACCCCCGGGAAATAAACTTTCTTGATCCGAGCCGGAGAGCCGGCCGCTTAGAAAAAACTAGAGCTCTCTCGACTTTCTCATAACTCTTATAAGAAAATTAAATTATCTTCAAAATCAATTTCAGGTAGTTTCTAGAACAAAATTTTATTTACTGTACCGTGGATTTCAAAGGTAAAAGTTCTTTTACCTTTTAAAATTATCTAATAAAATTAACATGGATGGTCCTTGTATCTAGGTTATTTGAAAACTTAAAACGATACCTTAACCTTGTCCTAGAATGTGGCCGAAGAAAATGTGGGCCACAGCCTTTACTAACTGCCGGACTATCCAAGGCGACGTAAACTGGGTGAATGATATTTTTACCCTAGATTCAGTAGAATATTGATAAATACTAACAAGCAACCTTATACTAAGCATATACAAAGTTATAGTACAGCCTTCCTTGTAATGGGAGTTCGTTAAAAACTATAAACAAAATTAAACATACAAAGGATTACTCATCCACTTAAGAGTAACATAATCAGTTCCTTTAGGCTACAGATGCTCAGTTTTAACTGTAAAGTTCGACTGCGCAGTTAAAACTGACTTGTGTAGACAAGACTAAGAACTGTACAGTTCGACTATGCATTTCAAATGGAAGTGTGTTTAAAACTGTACAATTGAAAAACTGAACGTCTTTAACCGGCTATAGTGTACTCACACATAATTAATTACTGCTTAATCTTATGTAAATACAAGGCGATTTTTTGCCGTATAATTTTTAACTAAATGTCCTCGTATTGTAGATCGTTATTGTTCAGACATAACTCGAAAAATCACCTTAGTAATCATTTAAGCGGGAACTACGAAAGTATCATCTTTTTTCTTAAGGATACATGTTAAACTTAATGAAGTTAAGTAAAAGAATGACTTGAATTTCATGAGGTAAGTTAGATCCGTGACTTGCGCATGTTCCTGTAGTCGCGGGCTGGAGAGCCGGCGTTGCGTTAAACAGTATCGCTTCGAACTTCGCAAAGGTTGGATGTGTCAGGAGCTGACTATTATTACTAACGTATTTATACGCGATTCACTCATTATATAACGTTCTTAGTGCTGTTTGTTTTGTGAACTGACGTGAGGAAGAATGTTTTTATTGAACTAAGGTAATTTTTATATTATTTTTTTTATTTATTTTTTAAAGCTTAAATCTATGAATTTTCTAATCTTGTATGTTGCTGAAAGATTATGTTTTTATGCTATTTTGAACCTTACTAGATATTTTATTAATTGCATCTTAAAAATGTTAATTAATCGAAATAAAATTTAACGCATCATATCTCTACGTTGTAAAAGTTGTTAAAGTTAAGACAGTCCGATTCTTTATTTTTATATTTAATTCCGTTTTTATAGTAAAATTTGAATAAGAAAGATATGTTACAAATTGTTCGTTACGTTATCGTGATAAGCCAAATTTTAATTGATTTCTTAAGGACACAACTAGCTCATAGTATATATGACTATTATGTTTTTAAATTGCCGGATTTCACATTAGTTCCGTAACATATACATTATGAAGTACAATGTGAATGTTAATATGATCCTTTTGTTAATTAGCAGAAGGGTTTTAGGGTCACATTAAATAATGCAAGGTATTTTCCTACCTGCGGCACATACGAACTAAGGGTAAGCAGTTGTTTCAGATTTATCATTACTTCGGAAGTACGTTCACTTTACAGTTTCATTACTCGTTTTATAGTTATTTTGGTTAAGAATTTCTTTTAAAAAATTATAAATATATATAGTTAGTTGGTTATATGGGCTCGTTTTTCCGCAACTTCACGACCAGAGCGTATTTTGCGTGTAAGCAGAGATTGGAATCATTCAAGCTAGCCCAACTGACCGATATAAGTTTATACTAATATTATAGAGAGAGAAACTTTGTATTTTTGAATTTATGTATTTAACGAAATAACTCAAGAACTACTGGAACGATTTCAAAAATTCTTTCACCATTAGAAAGCTACATTTTCCCCGAGTAACATAGGCTAGATTATTTAACTCCACGCAGACGATTTAAAGAAAAATATTTTGGTTTTAATCGGCTTATAGAATTTTTGATATTCATAAAAGCGACATGAAAACAGTGCCTAAAGCGTTCAGCAATATTTTAAACGAAAGGCCTTTCCGTGTTTCTGTTATCGGATTTACGCATACAAAAAATAAAATAGAAAATATTTGTATGCTACGTACGGGTTAGTATTGCTACTAGAAATAGCTCACTGAATAACAAATAAAACTACACGAATTCCAGTTGAAAATAACTATAAGTTACTTCAAATAAAATCAAAACATTGCTAACAAAGTTGGAGCAAACTTTAAAGCATAACTTTGAAATCTTCTAGAGATTTCAAATTATTTGCTGAAACCAACTCTTCCAATACCATTACTTGTAAAAGTTCTACAATCTCAGTTTATTTTACTTTATAACTTACACAAAGCTTTAGAAGAAAATATAAAATAATGGTCGATTTTAATTGGCACTTGTTTACAACTTTAGAACTTTACAACTATCAAATACTATGGAACAATTTTTATTTAATTGAATAAATGAATATTTATTGATATTAAACTATCAAACAATTTTGATTTTAAACTGCTTTTTCGTGACTTATTATTAGCGTTTGCAGCTATCTTTATTTAGTTTGTTGTGTTGATTAAAATAATACATATACAAAAATATTAAGCAATTATGGTTCACTACACATTTTATAGTTTTAAAACGTAGTATTAAGTTGGATGCTATACAGAGATTGTATCCAATCAGCTCTCTTCTCAGTTTCGCAAAGGTTTAACGAACTTTAAAGCTATAATTTGATTTGTACCGCGCTAAAGTAAAATAAAATAGATCGCTAAAATAAACATCTCTTGACAAGTAGATAAAAATGGAATACTTTTTACTGAATATTAGAAAAGGTATTTCACGGGTTTCATTGACCTTTCGGATTAATCGATTTTATATGTTGAATTATCACTCCAGTCGTTTTATTTTCCGAAGAGCCATTTAGGTTTAAAATACCACCAAGTCTAGCAGTAATATAATGGCCAATTCAATATTTGTTTTGATGTATGTTTGGATTGCGAAATACGATAGTTAGTTCTTTTGATTTTTGTCGTGTACCATTCTTTTAGCACTGATTTGTTATGATTTTTTTACACTGTCATATTTAAAACAATATTTTATATTTATATATTTCATACTATCTCTTT
>QDHC01002842.1:2105432-2120872 GCA_013186455.1 Papilio dardanus tibullus
ACTAATCCAGTAACATGCTGGGTCTCAGTAGCAAGCCAGATGTTACCAGTACTAGGGTTAGATTATAGTTATGCGCTATACATTTTTGTTTACCTACCTACCAACCTACGAAGTACCTTTATTTTTTTTAATTACAAACAAATCGCGCACATTATGATTATTCAATTCAAATAGACGTTTGAGGTTAAACGTAATTTTTAAATGAGGTTAAAAGGTAAAAAAACATACAGACAAATTGAGAACCTGTTTCTTTTTGGAAGTCGGTTATTTAATTAAAAATAAAAGTTTCATACTGATAATTTATTTTAAAAATAGTTGAAATCCCTAAACTTGATTATGCGATATCTTCACTAAGTGACCGTTTATGTAATCCTTAAGTATTTCTGTGGTAAGAGTCGTTAATCCTTAACCCGTGTTCTAAATCTGATAGTTATTGCGCCGCAAGTCGTGGAACCTATTAAACGGCAAAGCGTGTCTGCTTTGTAATTGCCAATTTCTGGAGGAAGACCGTTTATAGTACAATTTGGGTAAGAGGCAATAAAGTCCTTTAAAGATTCAAGAATACAAGCGGTAACCTTAACAATGTTATTTCACTATATTTTTGAGTAAAAAAAAAACTAAATTGCAGCTAAGGTTACTGCTGATAAAGGTTACTTAAACATCCACTTAGTATAAGATTTTTATAGTAGACACTAAGGGTCGCTCTTTATTAAACCAATTAATTATGAATGCTTCTGTTTTGTTTTACAGAAAACTCGAAAAAAAAATACAATACCTAAATGCTACGAACGCTTGTTTTGCCAAACTTTTCATCGAACAAATCAAATCGTTCGCTTAAAAAATGACTTGTTTGTCAAATATTTCTTCTTTGACTTTATTTCTGTTTGAGAAAATGTTTTTAAATAATCTTTTACAAAATAACAATAACAACGGTGGCCTTTTGAATTATATTCCTATTTTTTTAATTCTCTATTCTTACTTCTTGCTGGTCTTGTTATTAAGACGAAGTAAAGTTAATAACTGTAGGTCTAAACATACAAAAATCTATAACAAAAAATGTTTAACACAAAGTAATAAAAAACAGAAATATGAAGAACTAAACGAATTGAACTGCTCTTTTATTTACGCCAATTATAACTGTATAATTGCCGTGAACATTTACATTGTTATGAACATTTTATTTTTTTATTTAAAAAGCAAGTAATACGAGTATTTTAGCTTAACAATTTATTTTTTCAGAATAATTTTATGTTGAAGAGGGTAATAGATCTCGTTTGAGGTTTAATTTTTTTTTATTTAAGAAAAAGATACGACTTTTAACATTACCTGTTCTCCTTTCCACCTTGTTCTTTGAAAACATGTTCGAAAATAACTTAAATATATGAATAAAATAACTGCAAAGATGAAATATTTACTTTGTTATTTAACAGAGGATGTGCCTCGTCAAATGTCCCAGCTTCGTTTAAGGTTAATGGCCGTAAACGATTTGAGCCGCACCGCCGTCCCCGCGGACCAATTCACTGCAAGCTGAACTGTAAACCAGCTCTTTGTGTTAAATACACGCTTAAATAAACCTTCATTAAATTCTTACTCTACATTTTTAAAGTTCAATTTGCTACTGGCTGTTGCTCGCGATTTTGTCTACGCGGAATTAAAAAATATAGCCTATGTTACTCGGAGATTATGTAGCTTTCTAATGGTGTAAGAATTTTTGAAATCTGCCTATAAGTTTTTAAGTTATTTCAAAAATAAAACAATCAAAAATACTCTAATTCCTCTAATTCATCTTTATAACACTAGTATAGAATTATAGATTAATATATTCCTTAAATACCATATATGTGTTTTAAATATCCAATGGTTTTTTGCGACTCGATAATCGAAACAAAAATATCATGAAAGTCTTTCAATATAAAAGTCACAATCGATGCTCAATAGATGTTAAATACATAGAGTGTTCATATTTCTATACTCAGCAAGACATAGTATACCGTAGTAACAGAGGGCACAATTTCCTTTTACCTATGCATGTTGCCTCAGTTTTCAATTTGCACCGTTATCTCCCCAGGTGATTGTATCGCTTCCCTTGTAACATGACAAAGGAGAAGGAGCTCTCTCAGCATGTTTAATATGACACATTGAAATAAAACACATTTGTAGACTGAACATATTTTTTCACATATTTTTCTTAATTGCATGTAAGTATAAGATATTACTACAATCATAGAGTTCTTAATAACAGCTAAATATAGGAATCTCTACTTAAAATCGAATCTTAACATCGCACTTTAAAATAACCACACTTTTAAGCCGCGTAGGCTTTAAGGGGCCTCATAAAATAGATAAATGACTATAAACTTCCATCGAAAACTTAAAAAAAAATACCATCCAGTCATCGGAAAACAACCAATAGATATTCTCGAACTATATTCTTGCTTTAAAATGAAGCTAGCTTCGCCAGCACTTGGTCCCATAATTAACTGTGCGTAACCCTCTAGCGGTTTAGCTAATTGCTGATAGAGAAACTGTTTGAGTAACGAATAGGTGCAATTAGTCAGTGGCCGACAACCCTCGTGTTAATTGACCTTTGAAAATTTGATCGACTTCAACGAAATTACCGCTGTATTTGGTTACGTAATCAGTGTGGAAATAATTGGACGTAATAAACATTAAGTTGGTTTATACGTAACATTTTTTTGTTCATTTATGATATACTATTCTTGTGTGACTTGTAAAAATGATATGATGGTTTGAAAATGTTACAAACATAGAAAGACAAGCGTCGTTTTTGTTGCGGTTTGCTTATAAAACCAGTTATACACAAAACAGCTATAAAGGTCCGAAATAAACAGTAGAAAAACGACAAAATACTGACATTTTCACTTTTTATCATCATTATTTAAAAAGAAAACCTTCCTGCTGGGTCAACAAATAAACTTTTCAACGAAACTTCCAAGATTCCCTGAGCGTAAATAAATTATGAAAGGTTCACAAAAACACGTCAAAAGAGGTTTTCATAACGCAGGAAATCCTTCATGGTAAACTTTCTCTGTTTATTTTTGTTGTTAACAACTTTTAATTTTGTTTATTTAAATTTTGTTATATTAGGCAAAATTAAAGCAACATAAACATTAGACTTCGATATTATGACAATAATAATAATCTTAAAAACATAGAAAGGATAGATATTTTGTTTCAAATAAATGTAACGTGGAACTGGAAAGAGCTCAAAATACAAAAAAATCATTTCGCGTAATTTTTCTTATTTAGGTTCTCATAAATACATACATTTTAGAGTATTCTAACCCCGAAAAGTAATGAATTTGTCTTTGATTGTTGTTTTCCGTCCAAACTAAACAATGAGTCTCAAAACGACCGCCATGTTTGTTGAGGCACAAGATTGAGGCCCGCTTTTACAAGTTCTGTTTACAAAGACAACACTTGGAATGACTTTATTTATACGATATTTTTATCTTTCCAACATAAATAATAACATATTTTACAGAAATATTTCACATAAAGAGTATAAAATAACTTTTAATGACTGAGCCAATTAATGCATTGAGTATTAATTAAAAATTAGTTACATAGTTATAAAAAAGTAAGTCTTACTGCAGAAAAGTCGGTAAAACATCCATCTAACTATCGTAACTTTCGCATTTACAATTTCAGAGGGGCTACTCAGAGTACATGCGCTACAAAGCGATTCGATAGCGAACATCAAAATGTGTTAAACTGACAATGACGTTCGATATCTCAAACGTGACAAGCACATATATTATCGAATGTCATTGTCAATTTAATACATTTTTGCTGTTTTTTTTTAATATATCATAAAGTGGCAAACGAGCAAGCGGCCGCTTGGATTCGCTGGAATAGCGAAGCGACCGCTGCCCATAGACATCTGCAATTGCAGATGCGTTGCCTACCTACTACGGAGGAAGAGACGCACAGCAAGAGGATAATTCCTTTTCCTACACGTCCCCTCTCCCTTCCCATCATATCTTTATAAGAAAAGGATGAAAATGATTTCATCAGCGATATCGCCAATCGAAAGACACTTTGGGTAACACCCCAGTAATATTTACTTACATTTCTGAATTACCAAGCAAGTATGCACGATTACATCTGCCATCTGCCGTCAGTACGACCCCATAACGAACCCTTGCGTGCCAAAACGTGCAAACGTGGCTTGATTTTATTCCATGTTTTGCATAAATTTTACTTTATAGCATTTGCCGTGTTAACCTTGAATATTAAAACATTATTTTGATTATGATATTTAATAGAAAATTAATTATTTTATTATAAAATCTATGCATACTGAAATAATTGTGATTCATCATCATCATCATGACCAGCCGATCGACGTCCACTGCTGAACGTAGGCCTCTCCCATCGATTAGTCCTAGAATGGCGACCACGGACAGGTCGTCGCAGCGTAGGTAGGCCTCCTTCAAGATGGACCGATGACCTGGTCAAGCTTACGGGAGTGCACTGGATGCGGGCGACGCAGGTCCGGCCATTGTGGCAATTGTGATTACAGGTTTAAAAATGTAAGTAACAAGGAAAAGATCGGAATATCATGGACATTTATCAACTATCCTATGTCCGATTAATTTCATTTCTCCCTTGTTCGGATTATAGATTGTCGGGATTCTATAGAACATAAATTGTGCCTTTACAATTGATTTCTTCGACGTCTCTACGTATATTTTTAAACCAATAAATTTTACAGTTGTAAATTAGCCAATATTTTCTTTAATATCAGTTAATATATTGTCTGTGTCTTGTCTTTTGTCTATTGACAATCAAAAGTTGTATGAAATTTTCAATAACAGTTGCAAGTTTTAATTTAAATAATACTTATAATATATCGAAAGCATAGTTTCCATGTAAATGAAAGGAGTTAAAAGGGATCATTTGTGTGCAAGCAAACTATTGTTTTGGTGTAAATTATTGGACCAATTAAATAGAAGCAATTCGGTTGGTAATTGCCAATATCTCGTGGAATCGTTTATTGTACAATTAGGGTAAAAGGCTATAGATTGCCTTTAGTGGTCTTCGAAATTACGAAATATTTTTTGTTCATTATTCCTTGCGGAGTTAATTGTAAAGAAGCTTTTTGAAAAAGATAAAGATTTACAACGGGTTTACTTTAAATTATGAACATTTATTTGAATTCTAAATTCAAATGTAGCCTGTTTTGTTTACTTTTTTTTAGAAAGTAATTAGTTTTCGTGAATGCATGTATGTCTAATCCATTGCGAGGTTTTATAACCCAATCATCAGTCTTTTATTTTACGGAGATCATGTGATTTGGATTTCTAAAAACTTATTAAGTTCATGATACAAAAATGTTTAAGTTCATATTATTCTTAGGTTAAATCTATTTCTATCACGTATTGAATAAATTGAAAATATGAATAAAATGTTCGGTTTCTCGACACTGGAAAGTTTGTGTTGCATTATGCATACTGTTATAATATTGTAAAAATATTTTAAAATATTGAAATAAAAATCTTCTATACTTCAATAAGAATCAATACAATAACTGATATTAAAACATATTCTCCGTTCTAATATTTATTATCTTTACTGTAACAAAAACAGTTGAAAACAATGAAAAAGTTCATTTAAAATATGAAACATAATATTATTTTCTTCTTTTAATACGCAATTAATAGTTGTTTTATGAAAATTACTTTACTTTTTTTGTTCATTAAAAACGAACAGGAAAACTCAAATTAATGACTTTAAATTAGTCGCCTGTTTTCAGAGAACTTTACTAATTGACGTAAATACGCTTCCTTTTCCTTAAAGAAAAACTTAAGAGAAGATATTAATTTATAAGACGATATTTTTATTTTACTAGTTAAATATAAACAAAATGCAAAAAATGTTATCGTTAAATTTTACTTACAACGTACTTGTTTAGAAATATCTAATTTTTATTCATATAGAATGAGAGAAATAGTGGATTGTTTTTCAATAGTAAAAAAACTTTTATTATACTCTTAGTTGTAGTAATTGATGTGGCAAATATTGCTTAAGCCGGATACAGACTCTCAGCTTTAACTGCACAGTTCGACTGTGCAGCTAAAATTGTCGTGTACAGGCAAAACTGATAACTATACAGTTCAAATGGACGTATATACGTCAGTATTAACTGCACAGTTAAAACTGTACAGTTAAAAAACTGAATGTCTGTAGCCGGCATTATTCCGATTGTCGGTACAATCGATTGAAGACTAAATAATAGAAAGCTAATATTACGCACTGGACTAACATAGAGTGTCGTCAAATGACGTCACGTTAAGACTATTAATCCAGCGACAGATGTTTAGTACTGTAACGATGTAACTCAGAGACCAAATGTCACCAACATGGAGTCTATAAATCAACCTAACTTTAACTTACAACATTCATAAGGAACAGATGGTATTCGTGATTTATCTACTTAGGAGTACATACTTACTAATCGGATCTTACGTAAAAGGGCGTCGGTGGCTCAGGGGTTTAGCTCTTGGCTTGTAATCGACAGATCCCGAGTTCGAATCCTGCCATGTACCGATGTTTTTCGATTTCAAAATTTCATATGTACATATTTTCCCGACGCTCTTACGGTGAAGCAAAACATCGTGATGCAACCTGCACATATCGGTGAAGAAATTCAAAGATATGTGTTAAGTCGACCAACCTAGTCACCCTTTAGGTGGGTTCCGCGCCTCACTTTAGCACATGGCGGGATTCGACATCGGGACCAGCCTACGTCTGTGGCTCAGCGCTCAGCTGGCTCAGCTCTTGACTCTAGTTCCTAATTGATAAATATTTTTATCAAATTTTATAAAATTAAAATACATTCTGAAACACTCATGTAATATTTATAACATTGAATATTGTATTATACCCGTGAGGCATAACAATAATCAAATAAAAACAGCGAAACATTTACGGCAAAATGGTCAAGGTTTCAATTTCAATAAACATATTTAAAAAATGACAAAAACAATTTTACTGTGTTCACTGTTATTAACATTCGTAGATTTCAAAAGAAATGTAACGGAGAACGATATGCCAACGAAAAATATTGCTCTCCTATCAGTCGGGTAAAAATATTCATCGCATATCGGTATCTACATAGAAGTTCCTTTTGACCACGTCCGTTATCAAAGAGGCTATTAGCATAGCTTGATTACTCTATGCATACAACACACGGTTTCCTATGCACGGAGTTACATAGAGTTGCTTGTGAATATTATAAAGAGAGAAACTTTGTAATTTTGTAAATATACAAATAACTCAAAAACTACTGGCCCGATTTTAAAAATTCTTTCACCGTTAGAAAGCTACATTATTCCTGAGTAGCATAGGTTATGGTTTTTAATTCCGCGCAGATGATGTCGCGAGCAACAGCTAGTTTAATATAAATCATTAGAAATAAATACAGCAATAGTTTGTGAGTTTATTGTTGCTTGTCGTTAGATTATTTAGGCTATATAGATTTAAGTATTTTCTGTTATACTCAGATTCACAAAATCTCCACTAAGGGCATCTCTTACCGTAACTTTACAACGAAATTTCAATACTCAGAACGCGCTTAACTGGTTAACAACTTTGAATGGGGCAGTTATTTTAGATTTTTTTTTATATTTTGAAGTGTTCAGAATGTGATAGTGTTTTTTTTCCATTATATGTAGAAATACAATGTTTACCTCTTATTTAATAAACAGCTCTATATTATATGCTGATCTTAGTTGACGTCTGAATAGTTAAGCATCAAGCAAACAGACGGAAGATTTCAATCTTCAGATTAATTCTGCATTCAATTACCATCTATGTTTGTGCGACGAATGATATCGAATTATTTAATATTAAATATATAAAATTGTTGCAATTTCTTTATCAGCTGGTGAGTATTTAACAATTAAAAACTAAAAAGCAAATTCAATTTTCAAATACGATTACGTTAATAAAAATAAAACAAAGAAACAAATGACATACGAAAATATTTTCATATAGCCTCTGTAGCCTTAAAATGTCTGGCGAGAAATAAAAAAGCTCATTAAAACTTTTCCCATGAAATCAATGAGAGTGCAAACTATTTGAAAATATTTCTGTTAGAAAATTATAAATTGTTAATTGAATATGAAAGATAGCGTTAAACTTACAGAAGGAAACCCTTACCCTGTTAGGCCTTTCGAACCCAAGGATACAGAAACGTACTATTTTAGTTTCAAGCTTCTAGCGAGACCGTATGTTTAAACGCCACTCATATACTTCATTACGTAAGCGTCGCTTAAAATCTAAGTGGCGTCAAAGTTAAACGACATATCTGTATTTGGAGTTTTAATGTGGACTTAACATGTAAGACGCTCTTACATATTGAGTTTGAATGTTTAGCGGACAATCTTTCATTTAATTTATTTATTTCCTTGAATAGAAGTTTTAAATACATTTGAAGTGTTTCTTTAACATTCAAGGTGAATTCAAGTTTCTAGTACGCTTAAGAAAGTTACATTTGAGTATGAATTCTTATCTTAAATACAGAAAGTTTTGAATTATGATTTAGTAAAGGCTTCCCAAGACTTCCATAGATGTTACTGTTATGTAACTTTATACAAGACTAGCTGTTGTGCGTGACTTCATCCGCGTAGAATTAAGTAATATAAACTATGTTACTCGGGGATAATGTAGCTTTCTAATGGTTAAAGAATTTTGGAATCGGCCCTGTAGTTCTTAAATTATTTCAATACAAACAAAAATACAAAGTTTCTCTCTTTATAATATTAGTATAGATGAGCGCGGATAAAAAAATATTTTATATAACACATTAAAAGAACATACATGTTTTAAAAAGAACTATAAAAATATTATTCCAAGTAATCTTACTAATATTATAAAGCCAAAAATTACTATGGAAGAATGGATGTTTGAAGAATCTTGGAAACCACTCGACGTCTCTCAACAACATTTTGCACAAATGTATGTAGAACATAGGCTGCAAAAACACATACTAAGTTTTTTTTAGTTTAGCACAGTCGGAGTCGAGAGAAACAATAGGTAAATTGCTCTGATTTTAATTTATTTCAATGAATATTTTCATTACCAGTGCCTATAGATTTTTCCCACAAATGATGCGTTCAGAATAAAAGAGTGGAGTAGAGTGCAATAGGGTGGGAATTTACAAAGAGTTTTTTTGCAGCAATCAACAAATTGCCGCGGGAATATGAACATTGATAGGAATATTGCAGGATAAATGAATATTGGAAAAAAGTTTTAATATAAATGTGGTCAGATTTTAATATGAATAAATTGCTTTTAATAATTCATAATTCAATCCTATTTATTAAATTATTAATATGTAGGCTTTAGGCTACGTTCTACGAATAATCAAAATATTTTACTGTTTAAACTTCCGTGAGATTATTAGTAAATAAAAACGGCTGCACTCGAGTTATTAAGATCCGGTAACGGTACCGACTAGTTTCGAGTCTGTCGGAGGCTCTTCTTTAGGGACGAGTGGGACTTGTATTATCTTAAACTAGTCGGTACCGTTACCGGATCTTAATAACGTGAGTGCAGCCGTTTTTATGCACTAATCAAAATATTAGCAAAAGCTGTTTGCTCATGTCTCCGTTCGGGAAGGAATTTCAAAAGAGATATTGTTTTATACAGCGATAACGTAGCTTTCTAAAAGTGAAAGAAGTCTTTAAATCGGCAAAATAGATTCTGAGTTATTTCAATACATACAAAAAACAAATCATTCGTCTTTATAATATCAGTATAGATATTTTTATTCTAAATAGTCATACGAATAAATAAACATTTTTTCAATTTATATTTAGATAAAATTTTGCGGTTTTTCAATTTAGTAAACTAAAATCCAATCTGTTATCTCTCGTTTCAACTGAACTCGTTAATTTGTAAATCTGGTTGCACGGAATAGTTGAACGAGTGCGGTTAAGTTGTTAACTTTTACATTTAACACTAGTCTGTTAAAATTAAAAGTCATTTAATTTTGTTCGGACTACGAGTACGTGATTTTCTCACATTTTTTACATTTATTATATTTTGTATTTGTTTTGCATTTTAATTGTATCGGAATACAAAATATTCGTTTTTACTTTGTCGTTTACAACTATTTTCTTACACAAATCTATAAAGATATTCACATAAATACAAAAAAAAGGAATAAGGTGACTGTTTATCCGTTTGCCGTATTCTATAAGATTTCCCATCTTCACTTTCTTCTAAAAAAAAACTATACGAAAATGTAACACTAATAAAAATGTAATAAAAGCAAGCTTTAGGGAGCAATTACTGAAATAGCATTCAGGTTTATTGTGTACTGTTCATCAACGAAAACATTTAGTTAAGTGGAAATGTTGCAATGTAAAATATAGTTCTGTGCTTTACCCCCTGTAAGTATTATAAGACGTAACTTTTTATCAGTACAGTTAAAGGCCTAATTTTAGTCCACTTTTCCTTCATTTTATTCTAAGGATATGACGAGAAGGAAAAGTGGATTAGGCGGGGGAGGGGACGCATAGGAAGAGGAATTATCCTCTTGCTATGTGTCTCTTCCTTCCTAGATTAGGTGTAGGCAACGCATCTGCAATAGTAGATGTCTATGGGCAGCGGACGCTTCGCTATTTCAGCGAATCAAGATGGCCGCTTCCTTGTTTGCCACTTTATAATATAAAAAAAATGTAGTATCTGTATGTAATATCTAAAAACATATTTCGTGTACGTGATGTATTTGCTTGACCTAAAACAAAAAACGATTCAAAATTGCTGTCTATCTGCTCACAAGCCAGCTTTGTTCGGGGTAACTTTCGAAGTGGCTGGACAGATTTTGACGGGTTTTTAATGGAAGCTAATGGAAGCTAATATACTCTGGTATAGTATAGAAAAGGAAACAGTTTTAGATAAAAATAATTGAGTACTCAACGTAGTGTAAAATCTTTCATTTCACGCTACACCTACATAATTGCTGTAGGCTGTATGAAAGGATAAAAAATAATTGAAACGCTCTATTGATTTTGTTCACGAAAGTTTAGCTCTTGTCCTTGGATTTTATTTTAATCTTTTATCAAAATAATTTAAGTATTTTCTTAGGCTTTTTAACGCTTTTAAAAATAATTGTAACAATAAATTGAAAGAATATTTTCAAAAATCTTAAAAGTGAAGACGCCACAGTCTAACGGTAAAAAAATAGTATTTTTCTTTAAATGTGTTCCCCCCATTTAATAAAAAAAAACATATGTTTCAAGACAACTTATATTTTTTATTTCTTTTTCTAAAGTTATTTATTTTATTCGGATTATTTTTTACCGTAGAATAAATAAACAACGTGGATACTTTTTGTTTAAACCACCGATATTTTTTTTATAAAAAAACTTCGTGATTAATGTACGAGTATGTAGAACGGATTCACAACCAAAAAAAATATTGCGGACAAACAATACGGTTCGTCTCTGACTGCTTGTATATTTTGTATTGTTAGCCGCGTATTTCCTTTGGACATTTTGTATGCTCTGTTTACGAATATTAAAAAGGTATCGTGTTGCGAAAAAATCTACCCTGTCTCTCATTTTGTATTTTATTTTATTCAACTTTTATTAATCTGTTCAAAGTTTGTCTTAATTTATTCTAGACTAACTGTTGACTATGGCCTAGGCACCCCTTAGGGGGTAGGCTCCGTGCCCCTCGGTGGGGACGTATAGTGAGCTGGTGATGATGATGAACTGTTGTGCGCGACTTCGTCTGCGTGGAATTAAATAATATAGCCTATGTTACTCGGGGATAATATAGCTTTCTATTGGTGAAAGAATTTTTGAAATCGGCCCAGTAGTTCTTTAGTTATTTCAATACAAACCAAAATACAAAAATGCAAAGTTTATCTCTTTATAATATTAGTATAGATATAGAAAACAATGAGCTAAAATAATATTCAGGTTTTTTAGTACAACTACGAACACGTTTTTAAATGTTATTTAGCTCATTAGCTCATAGCTTTTTGATAAAAACTAATAATTTATTGTTAGAAATTAACTACCATATTATTTGGATCTTTCTTTATAAAAATGAATTATTTTAGTAAAGTAAGGCCTTTTTATTTTTTCCTGATAAATAACCAGCACGTAGCCAGTGCTATTTATTTCGACCCTAGCTTTCATCTTAGATGGAGGATCGTAAATTCACTTCATATTTGAAATAATAACATCATTCAACACTTTCTTTAGCGACTTCATAAAGTACTGTTTGAGTTTACATCTGTTTAATGTCTAAAAGCAAAAACCTCACTATGTTTTTGCTTTACTGACCCGATAGTAATATTTTTTCCGGATATGTGTTTGTTCGTATTTTTTTTTTAATTTGTTTTTTTTTTATTTCCAGTCAATTATAACCTCCTGTATTCTAAACAGCTAATCATATAATAACGTGGAAATTGTTACTTGGTTCATATTGTTTCCTGAAAACCTATAGGTATACAGGGTGTCACATTTTATTCTTTAAATTAACTAACTGCCATGTAACTTATTTAATTGGCAACTTAAGCACCTTATGAGTTTTATGTACAAATCTACACTAAGCAGTAACCTTTATTTACTATTTAACGATTCTGTGTTAGCATCAGTTTGTGTTTGAAATAAGCATGTTGTGATAAACATTTTCATGCCAAAGCTTCGGATTCCGCTAGTTGTGGAACTTGATTAACACGAAGCACGAGGCCGTCCCAAAGGATAATGCTTTGCTTAATTCCACTGCAACTGTTATTTACGTACTTCTCATAAATTACACACATCAAATAATGTTATTTTGTCTTTATTTATTTGTTTTTCGTATCAGAAAGTTGAATTTTGTAACATATGACAATATAATGAATGTAAATTTGTTAATTTATAATTCGACATTTTTTACTCGATTTAAGGAATTTGACTGATTATTCGTTCAATATCTTGATACGTATAATCGTTTAGAATGGAAACGAATGATTGTATAGATGATTGTTTGAAAGTCTCAAGAACGGATCTCTTTGATGTATGGACGAACGTAGTCTGAAGAACATATAACCTCGTTTCTCGAGGAATTCCCTGCCGCGCACAGCCGCGCTGTGGAATGATCTGTCCTCAACGGTATTTCCGAACCACTACGACTTAGGGTCCTTCAAGAAGCGAGCCTACCTCTTTTTTAAAGGCCGCCAACGCATTTGCAGTTCCTCTGGTGTTCCGAATGTCCATGGGCGTCGTTGACCTCCTCGGTGTTAGCGCAGCTCCCCCCTTCTCTTATAAAAAAAACTACGTTTTTTATTTCCTCGTGAATGAAGTCATTAAAAACATTAATAACATTTTAATTAATTTTACTTATCAAATTAAGTTTGTCTAAGAATTTACAAAGATAAATGACTTCACAGATTAGTTTGGTTTATATCTCATTAATCCATATTAAAACGCAGGCTCATGACATAGTTTCGCTAGAGTGCTTTGAATCAAATTGAAATTTACGTTTGACACAGAACATAAACCGTGTAAGCTGAGTCAGTTATTGTTACTGACATATTTGGATAATTATAATAATCAAATTATGCTGGTATTGTCTGGATTAATTATTGCTTATATTAACCATTGTAACCGTAGATTTCTATTGCAGTTAGACTTTTCGGAGTAGATATTGCGATCTTCATCTTTTCAAACAAAACGACAGAGACGGAAATATATTTGAAAGTAACAGTTAAATTAGACAGAGTGAAAAGTGAATTCAATAAATTTAAGGCATTTTTTTTTCTAATTCTATTTGTTATACTAATCATCAAAACAAAACAAAGTTTATATTAAAAATCATATACAAAAACATGTATATTATCTTAGTTTAATATTTAAAAAGTCATGTAATAAAATGCTGAGAGATACGCGAGGTAATTTCGGTAGGGGAATTTACATGCTAATACGACGGACCATATTCTGTCACACGAATGCATATTTATGAGTCAGGTCGTCTAAAATATTGCTGAAACAAAATTTGTATGAATTTTAATAGAATTAAGATACAATTTGATAACATGTGATATGCAATTTATGTGATTATGTATAAATAAAGTTATGTTTTTTTAATAATTGGCTATCATCTGCGACTCCGTTACGGATGTTTGATTAGTTTTTAAACGAAGCAAACCAATTCATTTGTGAATTGACTAATATTTCCTTTAACCATTCCAAGTCAGCTTGAAAACGCTTATGTTGGGATATAGTTCACGACAATAGTCGAATGTTGGTATTCGAACCCATAACCCCGAGATCAGCAGTCCTAACCCCAAACCATTAGGCTATTGGCGCATTCACCTTTATAAACTTATTTTTTTATAATCACTATTTATAAAATTATAAATAATACGAATTACACTTTCAGGAGCCTTAAGCATACGTTGTTCATATAATTTCTTAAAACAGAATATGAAAATGCATGATTTGAATGAAATAGCCTTTATGTACGTATGCTGAACGGTTTATGTTCCATAAAATGACCTGATCCGACACACAGATGACTTATACGTCGGTAAATCCAAATTTACAGCGCACTAACTTTGAAGCTTTGCAACCAAGGCGTATGCAATATTTTTAAAAATCTTTGATTTAATTTTTTAAGTATAAACTAAAATTTTATGAATTTGTTGACTTTCTTTTACATAAATAATGGTTATTTGCCTTAAAACTTGTTAATTTAACTCTTGTTATACTTGGTATTTGTAAAAAAATCACATTTTAATTCACTTCTTCGCTTCTATCTCAATAAAAGGGGGCCAGCTGAAAATCAGCGGAGAGACGGCTTAGTACGTCCTTGTTTTGGCTGAGCTAGCACCTATTGCCAATTTAATAAATTTAATCCATGTTTAATAATAAATTAAACATACAATTTAAAATATATAAAATCTAAAGTAAATTTATTTTTTTAGTAAATTTAGTAGTAATTAGACAACTAGTATATTTATTTAATTTTGTATTATTTTCATATGGCAGCACTGGCTGTCAATAACACTTCCTTTTTCTTTTATAAAGCGTTCCTATGCATGCACTATTAAAAAATATTAAATTGCTAGTGTGTTCAAAATACTGATTATGTTGTTTCCATTACTCAACAATCCATGTAAATTAGTGTTTTAAGGCAATAATTATTTATTTTTCATTTCAAATAAATTTAAAATAATTTAAAAAATATATGTACTTTATTTAAACGAGTGTCCAATAGAGATTTAGGTACCACATGTCTGAATATCGTATAAGAGACCCTTCGGGTACGTGCAAACGTGCTGGGATTTTACGTTCGCTTTTTGCATGGAGAGCGCCGTAGCGTTTTCACTGCTTCTCTCTATAGCTCCCAAGCATGGTAAGAATTTTAAATAGTAACAGATGCGCTTTATCTTTTAAATTATGTAAAGT
>QDHC01002842.1:2140574-2157261 GCA_013186455.1 Papilio dardanus tibullus
TTACTATTACTAAGTTATAAAGTATATCAAGTTATATATAGTAACTAATATCCATCAGAATTGATAAAGCATGTGTACATCTATCGGTTCCTATATGTCTAACCGATTAACCTAATAGGTTTCTCAACGCTTCACAAAATACCGTCGCTCCGTTGGAGTCTCGCCAAATCGATGTATTAACATAATTTACCTGATAATAAATTACTATTTGCATTAGAGCTTCAAGTCATTTTTACCCTGAAGGCGATTTGACGATGTTTTTCGACCACACGATTTTTATCTTAACAAAAAAAACCATTTAACACAATTATTCATGTGTAAAAATTGAAATATTTTTAATTTCTATGCTCTTTAAAGAATATTTTATTTATCTATTTCTTTTTAATATAAAGCAAAATATTTTTTGCATTGCTATGCACGCAAGTACCAGGAGATAATAAGATGAAGGTCGTAGAAAATTAGCAAGATATCAGTCAACTTGATTGTGCCCTCGCCTGAGATATAATTTAGGGTCGAAATGAATTGCTCTTGCGACGTGCTTATTTTTTCCGAGGATATAAAGTCGTGCTTTCAGTATTTAGGCACTTAAAAATACAAATGACTACTAATATAAGATTCCCAAGTTATTTGATAAACCATTAGGCAATTTATCTTAAACTGTTTTAACTAATCATGAATTTTGACTAACTTTAGCAATATATCCTCGTGAAATTCTAAATCTGTGTCAACGTATAAATTATAAGCACAAGAAAATACGATTTCGCAACGTAATAACTAAGTTCAACGAACTAATTTTGTGCTAGTGGTTTTTCCATCATCATAAAATATGAACTTTTCAAACACCTTCCAATATCTAAGCTTCACATAGGTTTATTTTCTGTTTTTTTTTAATTGTCCGTCTATTCTAAGTAACTAAGTACTTACGTGAATTTAATCTAGGGTACAATAAGACATTTTTATGGTGCAGAGTACTTTGCCGCAGAAAATACTAAAACTGTAGTATTTTTTTATCGACTCTTATACGCATTTTAGCACATTTACAATATTTTATTGACTATAAATGGTTAAGTTCGATCTTTAAGTGAGTCTAAATGTACATCTTTCAAACTGAGCACTTCATAACAGCTTGTTTCAGTTATAGCACGTGTAGCCTATTAATTTTGCAACACATGGCTCACGTTCCATACCGGAGGTATATATGAATAACTACTATTATATTTACATACATTCAGACATGCAAAGACAGAAGCATGTACCACGTCTATAACTAGGCGTTAATTGCGTTGTGTTGTGGTAAGTAATAACTAAATTGTACACTAATGTACAATTTTGTTATTACTGTACTTTGTCAGAATTGCATAAAAATTGGCATGAGTACTCTTCAGCACGAATAAATAACTTTTGCGTTCAAGAATTTCACATATTTTTACTTTGGGGGGAAAAAAGGGCGTCAAAGTTCGAATATAGGAATATTGTTTATGGCGTAGATATGAATCCTAGATACTTTAAATTATGTATCGTGGTTTCTATTAATACGTAAGAAGGAACTGAGACAGGATTTCATTTTTTTACCTGACTTCCAACAGAAGGAGGATATTCATTTAACTTAATATTTATTTTATATAGGTTCCACGCGGACCAAGCCGCGGGCGACCGCTAGTTTAACGAAAATACTTATCAATTTTATTCAATTTATAAAAGAAATTTAAAATAAAATCGAAATATAATTGTTTCCTGAAATTATTCAGTTACGCGTATCGTGTGTTCCGTGAAATGTAGCGGAATATTTTAATAAAGTTGATACAAATGGAAACGAGAAATCAAACGTAATTCAATACGCAGTTACGATAAAAATAAAAAGCCAATTAAAAAAGTCGCTTGACAATAAAGCTTACTCTTTAGAGTAAAATTAGCATTAAAGTTTAATTTCAAAAGTGACCTAGTATTTTGGTACAAATATAAAACATCGTCTATGTCATTATTGTCAGCTATACGTCTACACCGAGAAGCTTGAAGCTGCTAATTTAGGGGTGCCTTGTAAAAACCTGTCATATTACTCCACTGAAAAATATTTAAAACTTGTAGTGTTATTAGCTGTGGTCTGATTGTCTATGGGTGTCTCGAGCATCACGCCATGTTGACAGTCGTGACAGACGTCATGCCCTGCAAGAATCGGTGCGCGTCTTGGGTACGATTATAGACGTGGTGTAGTGATTTTTTTTTTTATGTTATTTAAGTCAGCGCTTGACCACAATCCCACCTAGTGAAAAGTGAAGACGCGGTCAAAAGGTGTTACGCGCTAGCTTAATAAATGCATATTCACTCTCCTCTTGAAGGCCCCTACGATTGATTGAGTCATAATATACTAGGACTGGAACATTACAAGTCTACTTTATATACATATGTTGATAAATGTGTTCAAATTGACGATATAAACTTGTTGAAGTCCGCAGCTTCAAATATCAGCGTATATTAAGTAGGGATCCCCTAGTTTGCGTCCTAAGTCAATATTCATGTGGCACCCGAAACTGTATATCAGACGTACTTCAATGCTATTAAACAGCTATGAAATTGGATATTGTAACGTGTTAATGTGAATTATTTGGCTTCTGTTCACGTGGTAATTCGTGAAGCATAATATCATGAATAATATTACGTTACTGGTAAAGTTAAATTACTATTTCAGTTTCTATTTTAGATTCTATGTGTAGTTTCCTTATAGTGATGGGAAGGGGAAGTGGATTGGCGAGGGAGGGGACGCATAGGAAGAGGTATCATCTTGCTGTGCGTCTCCTCCTCCGTAGATTACGGGTAGGCAACGCATCTGCGATTGCAGATGTCTATGGGCAATGGTCGCTTCGGATTTTTCAGCGAATCCGTGTGGCCACTTGCTCGTTTGCCACATTGTAAATACTTTAAAGATCCGGTAACGGATTAAACAGATAAAAATTCTACTAAACATTACCAAAAAAGAATAACATTGAATGTTTTAAAAGACAATATCAAAATAAAAGATAAAATTATATTATTCAAATTAAACTCATATGTACGTATTTTCATGTTTTCAATCAGACTTTATTGCCTCACGTTACCGCTGACCCTACAATATGAAATTGTACATGGTCACCTTTAACACAACGACGTCGTAAACATTAACAAATACTTTTATTTTTATTGAAGTCCGCATTTTAAATTTATTTTAATATAGAAAATAATCATCAGTAAAAGTATAACATAATTATGTAAATATCTTCAAATCGTTTCGGTCAAAATGTACTCATAAGAAGTGGGAAACATTTTCAACCATTTTTCTCGAGCGTTCGCAGATAGTGTAATGTTCCTGGTGATAGACGGTACACAATAAAGCCGGCCGTTATCTTCGTAATTGCTCCCTTAACTTAACTTAAATTGTCTTCATTCCTTAAATGTTTCCATAAATATTGAGTATAAGTTTCCTTGGAAAGATTTTTTATGTCGTTGACTTTTTTATTTCCAAATATAATGTCATTTTCCACCGGACGTAGAGCCATTAAGGGAGACTCTTATTCTAGGTTTCTCAAAGTAATGTACGCTCAGGGAAACCTAATAACTTTGTGCCAGTTAGATATATCAAACAGTTAAGAGAAATATAAATATGTGTACGTTGCTGTTAACTGCACTATCTATGCAATGCTCTTGTTTACTTTACTCTACTTTTTCGGCTTTTCCAAGCAGACAATGAACAATCAAATATTGTAATTTCAACATCGAGTGACGCTTAATAGACTATTTCGTTGTTTTTAATCGAAAAACTTTGAAAACTGTAAAACAATGACTAGATAAGTCGCACAAAGTCCGGAGTAGCTAAGAGGCAGCGACATGTCCAGTCTGATTAGGCCCCACAGCACGTAAGCAAAATCATTGTCTCTTGTCTGACAGTAAAATCCTTTTATTTTTCGACGCATTAATTTATCTGAAATAGAAATGAGAGTAAATCATACATTAGTGTCCAAACTCTTTTCTTTAGCTCTATTGTGGTCTAAACGAACGACAAAAAGACCAACGGACTTTTGTCGAAACCTGGCTATATACGAGTATGTACGTGAAATAGGCAGTAGAAAATTCAAACATATGCATGTTTATCAAGAAGAAAATCCGGCGTTTGTCTCATGTACTCTTATAAAATGTTTTTTTTTACATCATCGTTAAAAGACTTAACGCTTATACTATATAATGAATAATTACTACATGTGTTAAATAAAACTAACCTTCATTTTTGTAGTTTAATGCATCATAGAGTATCATTCTAACGGTCTTTACTTCTGAATAAGTATTGTTAGAAATATAACATGGACTGATTAATAATAACGTCATTTTAATAAATTGGTAAATGCTATACGAAAATACCATATTAGTGGACTGAAAACATAAATTATGATATAATTATTGTTTCGGTGAGCGTCGGTGGCTTAGGGGTTTAGTTCTTGACTTGAAATATGCAGGTCCCGAGTACGAATACCGTCAAGTACGAATGTGTTTTTTGATTTTCGAATATGATATATGATAATAATATGATATTTACCCGACGCTCTTACAGTGAAGGAATACATCGCGAAGCAACATGGACATTTCGGCGATGAAATTCAATGATATGTGTAAAGTCGACCACACCGCACTAGGCCAGAGTAGTTGACTGCCGCCTAGGCACCTCTTAGGGAAGGGTCCGAGACCCGATAGTTGGAGACGTATATTGCGCTGGTGATGATGATTGTTTCGATAAGTAAAGCAGTGATTTACTTACCATTGAATTTGCATTTATTTGTAAACTTTTGAACATGAAATTCAATAAAACTATTGTGATTATAACTGAAGATATAAAGATTACGATCATCTAAAAAACATTGCAATATTATTATATTAAATTACAATGCAACCACAATAACTTGATAGTTATACGTACTGGAAAACTCATACTCGAATTTAAATCATCAGATATTTCTTGTAATAATTCATAACCGTTATGTAACACACTGATATCCAAAATTTCTTTATTATTTCTCACATCTAATTTATTTTTTCTCTTCGTATTTCTAACATCTTTTAAACAAAACTTCTCGACTTGCTGTTTCAATTTACGAACGCGCACAAACACAGCGTCTAATAAATTGCAATAAAAGAAGATTTCACACTCATGAGTTATAATACCTAAATATACTATTAACATAGCCGGGTAAGAGTTAAAGTATCTAATAATAAAAACATATTCACAAACTACTGATATAAAGATAAAAATTATTCCAACAAAAGATAATATAGGTCGTGGAGAAATTGATTTTGTATTTATATTTATTTGTTTATCAAATTCGGACATTTTATTAAAGAAATTACGTAATTTATTCCTCTGCAAATAAGATCCGTTGAACATTAAAACGATAGCTTCGAAACAAAATGTATTTCTTAAAAGCGCGAACGTTAGACGACGGAATGTATCTCCGACCATCAAATAAATGATTAAACAAAATAATATTGGACCGGTAACTTGAGTTAACCAATATTTATTTTTGCTACAATTTAGTAAATAAATACGATTAATTCCAATCAATATTTCAATATTAATCACATATTTTAATCTATCTGCAATATTAATATTTATAAAGTTGTTAGTTTTTGTTGAATTTTGTATAGGCGTCACTTTATTTGTATTTGTT
Organism: Papilio dardanus tibullus; assembly: GCA_013186455.1. Lineage (NCBI taxonomy): Eukaryota > Metazoa > Arthropoda > Insecta > Lepidoptera > Papilionidae > Papilio > Papilio dardanus. The sequence continues at coordinate 2,146,262 of QDHC01002842.1, forward strand.
TTATACATTTTGTACGACTACTATCAAATGAAATTGTGAAATGAATGACGGAAGATTTTTGAATATTTTTAATCCAATCATTTATAGAAATCAAATTATACTAATTTGAATGTAATCGAGGTTGCGTTGGCTACAAAGATTGTTAAATTATTCAAAAATGGCTGTATAATTTGAATTTAGATGGACTAAAATGTCTACTATTATTATCGTTTTAATTTACTTTTAAATTAATAATAAAATTAGTGGACTACTTAGTTATAGTCACAATGACAAAAAGTAGATCATGAGGGTTACGTAAAGTACATCGCCTACTAAGTGATTCAATCGAGCATCAAAAATGTATGGAACTGACAATGACGTTCGATATCTCACACGTGACAAGCATATGACTTATCGCATGTCATTGTCATTTTCATACATTTTTGACGTTTGCTATAAAATCGCTTCGTAGTGAATGTAGTGTAGGAAAGGATTCTTAGGTAAATGATACTCGGGTCTTTTTTTAATAAAACATGTTTATTTTATCACAAGAAGAAGTATCTACTCTAATACATCAAAGATGTATCATCATCACCATCATCATCATATGAGGCACCAGTAAATTTCTCCATGTTAGTCTACTTTGAGCCTTTTGCTTCCAGCCCTTGACGCCGATATTTTTAAGATCGCGTTCAACGTCATCTAGCCATCTTAGCTTTGGCCTACCTCGTGCTCTTCGTCCATCTGGCTTACTCTTCAACAGGCGTTAAGGAATCAAAGATGTATGTCTAAATATTTTCAATAATCGAATTATATAAAAAAATATTCTTTTTATAAAAAAAAATACAAAAGAGGTAACATCCCTATAGTACTTTGGGTAATCCCCCTGTTGCCACGATCCCATGGTTTACTAAAGAGAAATAATGAAACTGTCTCGATGGCCAGTGTTACATTGATGTGAAATAATTAAAAAAATAAACTTTTATCATTTTATATTTTCACGTCAGTTGTATGATCACTGGGACGATTTATTCAACAAGTTAAACGAGTTAATTTCAAAGTTAGAGTGAGTTGTAAAATAGTGTTACATTCTTGTCTAGCGCGAACTAATTTGAAACTTTAAATTAAAATTCTGCTTTTATTTAGAAATAAAGTACAAGTCTTTTAAATAAGAAAACAACTAATATAACTTATGTAGTGAAACAAGATGAAAACGAACTAGTTAAAAGGTAAAGTCAGTTTACAATTTAAATTTAAAACTTCTTTGATAGTACCATCTAAATAACCTAAAACGATATTTCCCAAAGTGACAAATTTTGTTAAATATTCCTTCCATATTCTAATTTGGCTTCCTTTTATAAAAAAATGATCGATAGTATTTTACAATATTCGTGTACTCAATAGTCAAAGCGTGAATATGTAGTTTGTTTCCGTTTAAAATATGTAAATTATGTTAATACAGCAATTTGGCGTGAGCCCAGCGAAGTGGCGTGCAATTTGTTGGTGCGGGGCTCAGGGCGCACCAATTATGTTAATTGTTCTGCTATGTACACCAATGCGTATCGTCCAACACGATAGAAACATTACAGGTTATGTTGAAAAATAAATGGCTACATTGCGCTTTATTTTAACCGTACCACCATCCAGTGGCTAGACATCCTTAACGGTTATCAGTTCCTTAACACCGTCCTTAACAGTGGTAGAGCCCGTTTTAACATCTTCGCACGAATTGGCCGGCTCGCCCGGTGAAATACCACGACCACACAGAAGACAGCCGTCAAATGGAAGCAATTCCGTGTTTAGTCCGACGAGTGTAGTGCCGGAGGCCTAATTTTAGTCCACTTTCCCTTCCTATCCTTTTCTTATAAGGAAATGATGGGAAGGGGAAGTGGATTGGCGGGGTAGGAGAGGCATAGGAAGAGGTATTATCCTCTTCCTGTGCGTCTCCTCCTCCATAGTTTAAGAGTAGGCAACGCATCTACAATAGCAGATGTCTATGGGCAGCCGTCGCTTCGCTATTTCGGCGAATCCCGGTGGCCGCTTCCTCGTTTGCCACTTTGTAATATAAAAAAAATCCTACTCTTACCTTAACTTACACCCCTGGGGTTCCCCAAAGTACATGCGCTACAAAGCGATTCGATACCGAATATCAAAAATGTATAGAGCTGAACATGACGTTCGATATCTCACATGGGTACATGTACATGACTTATCGTTTGTCATTGCCAGTTTCCTACATTTTTGTCGATTCCATCAGCAATATCGTCAATCGAAACATACTTTCGGTAACCCCCTGTAAACAAATGGAAATAAAAACCGGGGGAGTAATGTAAACAACGATTTCCACGACGCTTTTGACTTTTGAGATTTTAATTGTTTTTTTTTTATTCTATTCTATGCTGTATATTACATAATATATTTGTTAAATTTCCATAATTATTTAACCAAAGGAATATCAGCAAACAATATTTTCGATGAACACAATTTATTTCGGCTTACCAAAATTAAATTTGAGATCCACTAACGAGCCCTTTTCAAGGTAATGATTTGTAAGGGTATACTTTGCATTTTTATAATCTTGAATATTGCTAATTGCTTGTATAGTTCATTGACCTGCCCTTTTTACGTATTGTCTGCAAATTATGTACTTTTCAATACATTTAAATCAAACGTAACGAATCCACTCTCTTCTTAGACGTATTCTCTTTCATACAACCCATCCAAACATTCTTCGGTGTTGCTCAGCTATTTATTCAACAGCTGTTACTGTTTATAATGATTTTTTTGTTGACTTAAGCCTTGTTCGCACCAGGATGTTATTTTAGTCGAGTAGCAAGTAGCATTTAACCGAACAATGGATTTACTACTGTTCGTACTTGTTAAAGCCTAAACCTACGCACTAGGGTAGTAAATTAGTAACTAAATGTGTCCGAGCAGCAACATTTTATTAGAATAGATTAGTAAATTGTTCTGATACTTCCTACTTGCTACTCGACTAAAATACTATCCTAGTGTGTACAAGGCTTTAGTCAGAGTTTATTTTTTTAGTACTAGGATACTAAACTAGGTTACTAGTTAGTTTTATTTAGTTGAATGTTTGTCTTAATACGTACAACGTGAGATATTGTCTTTTAGCGAGCACGTTATCCGATAAACCACATTTAAATTCATAAATCTTGAATACGGCACGTGTGCGGCATACAATACACAAAACGAAGTTTGTGGCATGTGGAGGTTTAGATTTTAAATACAGATATTTGCACTGCTACCCATGGTAAAGCTGGCTACACATGTCAATTTGAAGTGAACAGTCGAACTGTACGGTACTCAATTTTGCCGACACGCGTCGAACTGTATAGTTAAAACTGAGCGTCTGTAGCCGACTTTATGTTTAGGGCTTCTCTTTTTTTGTTATTATTTAATCATATATTTAACTGTTCCATATTTAAAAAATTGGGACATAAAATACAATAGTGGTGTCAAAGTATGAACTTGATAGCTACGTAACTATTTCCTACTCAATCAAAACCTACTCGACCAATTCCAACTAAATCAAGAGTTGATTAAATGGTAGTTGGTCGAGTAGAAGTTTGACGAACAGTCTGTCTTGTAGTCACTTAAGCCTTGTACGCACCGGGATAGTGTTTTAATTGAGTAGCAAATAATTTAGTAACTAAACGTGTCCAAACAGCAAAATGTTAGTAGGGTAGATTAGTAAATACTTGTTCCTTGCAACTAGCCTAAAATACTATCCTGGTGCAAACAAGACTTTAGTCTCAAACGAAACTTAGGTGTAGTTGCAACTCAAATAAAAATATCAACCGCCGTTGGTTACGTTCATAAAAACTCGAATATTAGTTCCATGCGGCTTCTATCTTTGTTTTCAATTTTCTATTCCGCCTCTGTTGTGAAAAATGCTTTTCAATCATTTTTCGAACACACAGTGTGGGATTGTTTTTGTTGATTGGTTCTGTGGATGACGGTTTCATCTGGTGAGAGAACCAACCGAAATATTAATAGTTATAAAGATATGTAAATATCCTAAAACCTCGGATTTTTTATAAGAGAAGGAGAGAACGAACGGCGGGAACACCGATGTGTTCAACGACTTTCATGAACATTAAGGCCGGCAACGCATCTGTGGTTCCTCTGGTATTGCAGATGTCCATGGGCGTCGATGATCACCTCAGTGTTCCCGCTCCTCGTTTGCCCCCTTTTCTTATAAAAAAAATAATAATAGAGAAACTGCAAATGCGTTGCCGGACTTAAAATGTTATTTGTTTTAAGTTTCATTTTAACTTTAATGTTATCTAGCCCGATATAAACAAATTAAAAAGATAGTAAGTGAAAGCTCAAAAAAGACTAATTTACTTAGCTATAAATAAATATTTATTCTAAATCTACTCTTTGAAATTTTTTCATTATAATGTATTCAGTGGCTGTACTGTAACTGTAAGGAAGGGTTGAATTTGAATATGATTTTGAAATATTTCAGGCGAAATATCGGAAAAACTTTTTCTATACATTTATCTAGAAACGGCAAATGAATATAAAGTAGTCGAATCGTTTTAATAAATCATTTTACATTAAAACGGTATATAATATCCTAATATCTTATCCATAGATAAGAGATTTGTTACTAATTTAAATTAAGCTCTAACTTTAAACTATTACCTAAATTAAACTCTTGTAAATGTAATGTACACTAAAATTGTCATGTATAAGTTGTATAATTGTAAAATTGATAAGTTGTACTTGTGTTCTAACCACAACATATGCTTTAAATGAATAAATAAATAAAATACAATAGTTAAGTATCATAATTAATATATTTTTACAAACAAATGGACTTAAAAAAAAAAACAAAATACATAATTAAACATGGCGTCATTTAAACAAGGCGCGTAGAATGTTCCGTTATGAAATTAAATAATTTTTATTCCATGTAACCGCTTATTAAAAAGGGCAACAGCTGACATGCGGTTTCTTCGAGATTTGTTTCTAATTGCAAAATTAAACGATTAATGATTGCCAAAGTTACTTAACAAGGAACTTGTGCGGTATTACTTTCAAGTCTAAATGGAGCAACTTTTTAAATTATTTCCATTTTAAGATTGGACCTGACTTCACAAGTAATGCCATTTATCTAATTTCAAAAGATTTAGATTTGTAAGTTTGAAGGACGATGAGGTTGTAATTCTCTTAGCTTAATAAAAATAAACCTTTTTCTTTCTTTAATTTCGATATTTCATGATTTAAAAAAAAATGTTATCTTCATAATTCAAACTTCTTTTAAGGTAAATTAGAAAAAATAAAAAGTACATTTAATTTGTGGTTTAACTTAAATCCACTTATCTACTAAAAGAGCTTATTGTTTCAAATTATTCCAAAAAGCACTTTGTTAATAACAAACATATGAACGTAAGCAACCGAGTTTAATTTACAAGATTGAAAAATTGAACCCAATTTTTTCTGAGTACTGAATTAAAAGAAAAACTTTATGATGAAAAGACGATAAAGAGATTTCTGTTTTTAACAAAAGATTAATACAGAGCACTTAACAGTTCTCTTCAAAGTTTTTTATTAAGCAGACATGCTATAAAATTAATGAACTCAAAAAACTTTTGAAAGTAACTTTTCAACAATTTGTTCGAGGAAACTCAACTTTTTCGTTTCCAACTATAGACATTACGGTATGCTATTGTATTTTTAAGAATCATATTGTTCTAAGCCGACAGTGAAATACTATTGAAATACCACGAACACACAGAAGACAAGCGTGAAATGGAAGCAATTCCGTGTATCGTCCGAAGAGTGTGGTGCCGGAGGCCTATTTTTAGTTCACTTTCCCTTCCTATTCTATTCTTATAAGGAAAAGATGAGAAGGGGAAGTAGATTTGGCGAGGGAAGGCACGCATAGAAAGAGGATTTATCCTCTTGTTGTGCGTCTCCTCCTCCGTAGATGAAGGGTAGGCAAAGCATCTGCAGTTGCAGATATCTATGGGCAGCGGTCGCTTCGTTGTTTTGTCGAATACGGGTGGCTGCTTGCTCTTTTTCTACTATATATTTTATTAAAAAGTAAATCGAACCCTTAACAGTTATAAAAATACAGTAGTATTTAATATAATTAATCCGGCTGACTGTATACTAAATCTGGAAAAGAATACAAATGTAGTATACATACGTATTCTTCGCCCGCGAAAACATTACACTCTTGTCAGTTGAAGAACATTCTGGAAATTGAAATTTTCCTGTTATTTTTTTTACTTGCGAAACAAATTCCACCTAAGCCGAAATAAAGTCGTTAAACTGACAACTTAGATGTTCACGGGTTTCATTTGATTGAGTGATTTATATGTCATTTCTCTTCGAAATTAAACCTGTTTTTTTAAGAGAAAAAAGAATTCATGTTTAGTGACTTAATTTATTCATGCAACAGCGTATGTTTAATTTAAAAATGAAGTCAAGGTTTACATAGGACCAATATTCATCTCTCTTTCTTATTCTACTCTCATAGGGTCGGCGAATCAGGTTTTTGTTCTCCACGTTAATCTATCTTCCATCATCTCGGTCGACATTCCCTTCAAAGATCATGTTCACCTTTCAAGAAGTATTTCTATCTCTTCCTAGACCTACCTCTAACGATGTACTGTAGTTTTTCCTTGTCACATCCTTCCCCCATTACTTGCCCATACCATGCTAACCTTATACTTAATTTCTCTATCACCGTAGAAAAATATCTTCAAATGACGAAGTTCACAAAATATTTTCTGCTACCTGTTAATGATGTGTAATTCAAATAGCAAACAAAAATCAACAAATTGCCTTTTTCACGAAAGAATGGCTCATTCGTTTTTATTCGAGCTACGGTCGATTAAATTGCCGCGGTGAGCCAATGTTTGTATACCTATGATTATTTAAAAGAGATATGAGTGTTTGGTGAAAAAAATATGATTCCATTAATTAAATTATATCATTTAATTTAATTATTTTCCATTTTAATTATTTTCTATAGCTAATTAATGTTAATCATTGCCATTGAAATTATAATTGTGGGTTTCTACAGTATAAAATCCTTTACAAAAACATTTTAATAACGTATAATTTCACTTTCTCTTCCTATCCTTTTCCTATAAGGAAATGATGGGAAGAGGAAGTGGATTGGCACGAGAGAACACGCATTGGAAGAGGTATCATCCTCTTGCTGTGCGTCTCCTCCTCCGTAGATTAAGAGTAGGTAACACATCTGCAATTGCAGATGTCTATGGGCAGCGGCCGCTTCGCTTTTTAGCGAATCCAGGTGATCGCTTGCTCGTTTGCCACTTTGTAATATAAACAAGTGTTTTTTTATATGTAATTTAACAGTGAAATCAAATAAACAATTTATACAAATATCGGTCAAGATAAAAATGGTTTTATTTGATTAGCGATTCGTAGTTTTAGCTGTTCCCGGAAAGTTTTATTGGGTTTTGTATGAAGTTATGGAAAGGTCGAGCGCTATTTATAATTCATTTCGCATACAGAATACGTTGACCAAGTTGTTCAGTGCTTACCTACGTTGCTAAAAGACGGTTCTTTGTACATTTTTAAATGGTTACACGGTACTTATTATTATCTAACTATTACATATACTTTTATAATCACAAAATTCGCGGGGCAGGAGTTTTTATTCCCGAAGAAATAGAAGAGGTGATATACCTTTTTAAGAGTGCCACATAATCATCCGTTTTTTTATATTTATTTGTATATTTACGATAGTAACATTTTTAAGCATAGCTCAGAGATGTTATGTGATCCTTTACGTGTAGAATTATATGGAAAAACTGCACTAAAACTCTCCCTTAGCGCTTTGAAAGCGGCAGGAACCTGTTTAGATGAAATGACTATATTTATCTTCATAATAAGTTGTAAGTTCTTTTTATCATTTTTTATTCAACGCCCAGTTAGGTGAATAGCTGACATCGTTCACGGTACATTAAGTGTGCTTTTACAAAGGTTGTCCTGAGAACCAGGGGGGCTACCCTGAGTACTTTTCGATTAGCAATATCGCTGATAAATTCGACTAAAATGTATAAAACTGATAATGGCATTCGATAAGTCTTGTGCTTGTCATTGTAACTTCTATACATTTTTTATGTTCGATATCGAATCGCTTCGTAGCGAATGTACTTCGGGTAACCCCCAGAGCTATTCATCGCACGTCTAAGTTCCAGTTCAAGCGGGAGTCGGACGTGCTCATGTAACCCTTTTCGTTACACTAATTTAGCCTTTTTATGATGTTTTTATTTAATTTTGTACAAAGATTTTCTTTTAGAATTTCAGTGAGGTTTTCTTGTTAGTTTTTATGCTAATTAAACCCGTTTAATTTATATAAAACTTTGTATTTTAATAGGATTTTTTGAACTATGTAAAAACTACTAACTATTGTTTTTTATAGATAGTTTAAAAAAAACTATGTACAATATAAACGGAAGCTTAATAAGTGCCGATGAGGTACATGTAATTAAACGATTTACTATTAATTCACATATATTTCCTGTAAAACATCCAAAGAACTAAGGTTAGAAATGGGTTCAAGGTTAGAAATCTAGGTAAATGCACTAATTACATCCAGAAATAAATTCAAAATTTTATTCCATATGTCTACATTTTTATATTACTTTTACTAAAAAAAATAACCGAGTAAAAAAAAACGAACAAACTGTCAATTTAAAATAAAAACCTCACATACGTAATAAACACGTAACAAACTGTAAAGTCAGTGCACGTACATTTTACGTGCCTTATTACTCCGAAATACTGATTTTCATACTGTTTTTCTCGACTATTTTGTAGCATTTCACAATAATAAATAGCCTACTCATAATTTGCAACAGATACCAAAGACAATTTGAACTGCACAGTCTAACTGTACAGTTCTTAGTTTTGCTTACTAACGTCAGTTTTAACTGCGCAGTCAAACTGTACAGTAAAAACTGTGCAGATAAAACTGAGCGTCTGTAGCCAACTTAAACATTTACTTAAACCAAGTAAATTTGACTAGAAAATGTAACTGTAACTTAGGCAGAAAATCATTGCCTTTTTCTTATATTATTAAATTTTAAAATTAACTAAAATCACTAATTAATTTAATAAAAAAAATGTTGTGCAAATGGAAAATTATCTTGTAACAATGATTAACGTAAGACAATTTTAATTCAGATTTTTTTTTACATAAAGTTAATTATAATATTAGAATCGTTATTTGCCAGTAACAACAGAGTTACATGTACACGAACAAAAAGCTCATTAAAAACTTTTTTTAACAAAAACATCGCTCTACATCGAGTTGAAAATTGCTCGTTGAAAAACTCATCTAAAGTTATTTTATAGTTACTATAAAACTGATGAAGTGAAGCTCAAATATAAAATGAACATAACTTTATTTGAATTAACATTTTTTATCAACACAGACAAATCAGACCTGGCTTGGACTACGCGTATAATAATTACAATTTCAATGACATTATTATAAACAATGTAAAAAAGAGATAAACCAAATAATTTTGGTTCATATAATAGTTATAGTTATATATGGAAAGAGAAAGAGAGCAAGACCGTGGACAACTTATATAAACGAAATAAAAGAGAAAATGGACGTCGTATCGTATCAGAAGGTCAATATGTTGGCACATGACAGAGAGCATTGGAAAGAACTCCATCGACAAGGTTTAAAAACCTTAAATTAAAAAAGAAGACTAATTCGGTAGTAAAAAAATAACAATCACTAACATATATTTTTTTTTAATAGAAAATGGAAATAGAAACTCTGAATTTTGGAGGCTATTTGTGAATGACTTTGCGACACTAAACGTTATCATACTAATAATCTGAAATAGCGTAATTTTTACCCTTTTTTGTAACATTTGCCGACAATGCAGTCGTTTGATGGGGTATAAAACGTTTACGCAGTCGGCAAGCGATCCCCGCGGGGCAATTCATTACGAGCTTAATGTGCTAGATACACATAAGCAAGTTTGAAGGTGTACGCTGATCCCAAATTCTATTTGCAATAGTTATATTATTGGAATACTAGCTGTTGTTCGCGACTTCGTCCGCGTGAAATTAAAAATTATAGCCTATGTTACTCGGGGATAAAGTAGTTTTCTAACGTTGAAAGAATTTTTGAAATCGGCCCAGTAGTTCTTGAGTTAGTTCAATACAAACAAAAATACAAAAAAACAAAGTTTCTCTCTTTATAATATTAGTATAGTTTATGCCCTTTACAAAGCTACGCAATCTCAGCGATGAGTATTGTTATAATGCGGAAGTAAAAAGCCTATTTTTATACGAACATCTTTTATTTTACAATAAAGACTAAACCAAAAGTCGTACGAACAGTGCATAGAATACAAAGACTAAAAATATTCACAAGTATTAAGTACATTGGTAGGCGTCGCCGGTAATCTATATCTATACTAAAAAAAAAGGTTAAAGGGGTTGACCCATGATGGGCTCCATTTTCCGCAACTCCACGACTAGCGCGTATTTTGCGTGAATACACATATCTTTGAATTTCTTCGCCGATATGTGCAGGTTGGATCACGATGTTTTCCTTCACCTAAGAGCGTCGGTAAATATGCACATATGAAAATCGAAAATCGAAAAACACATTGGTACATGCCGGGATCTATACTAATATTATAAAGAGAGAAACTTTGTTTTTTTGAATTTTTATATTTTTGTAAGTATTGAAATAACTCAAGAACTACTGGGCCGATTTCAAAAATTCTTTCACCGTTAGAATGCTACATTATACCTGAGTAACATTGGTCGAACTCGCGAACAGCAGCTAGTTAAGAATAAACGTAAAATCCTAATGCAAACCTATTAAAACGTATTTTTAACTCTATTCAAAGATAAGAAACGTTAAACGAAAACCATATAAAAAAGTTCCCAAATATATCACAAATAAAAATATTAACATAATCATATCCTTACGGTGGAAACACGGAATACGCGAAGATAAAATTATCTTCAAT
>QDHC01002842.1:2164423-2177053 GCA_013186455.1 Papilio dardanus tibullus
ACGGGTTCAATTATTGTTAGTATGGCTGTTATATACAATGTTCACAGTTTTTTCTGTAGTGTATTTAGTATCAGGTTTGCACCCATGCGAAGCCGGGGCCGGTCGCTAGTATTATAATATATATTACCTAAATGCGTTGGAGACTCAAATCGCAGTTGCGTGACGTGTAAGAAGGGCTATATTATTTAATTTACCTTTAAAACACAAAGGTATAAATTATTTATAAGAATTTCCTATTGGTTTCTCTGCAGAGTTTCATTGAAGGTAGAGACAATAAAGTAAGAAACAATACGTTCAAAAATTTAATATCAACAGAGGGGCTTGTTTACGTAGCTTCTGCTAGTGGCTTATGAAATTTCTTTCTCTCAAAGAATAATGCTACAATGTTCGTATTCAAAAGCTCACGGATAAAGTAATTCTAGTTATTCTTATAGAAGAACAGGAATGTACTATTTCGAATGTTTTATTTTTGGAAAAGGGGACGGAATTTTTTTAGTTAATAATTTAATATGCATTGTTTAATGATAGAAAACAAGTTATCGTCTACGTCTCCTACGTCTTTAATTATCAATATTTATTTTAGTTACAAGATTTTGGCGGGATACAGTGGAAGGGCACAGGATCATTTTATTAGGGAGTCCAACACTGGTGGGTTAAAATTAAGCCACCTGTGCTCCTCCTTCTAATTAGAAACTAATACAAAAAACTTCTTTTCAAATAATTTGCAATAACAGATCTATTACTTTTAGAGTTGACCCGTTAGTAGTTGTATACGAATTTCAGTGTGTTCCTGTTGGGCTAATAAGCTCCCCGATCGATCGGATTTTTTCCCATTGAGCCGATCGTACAGTAAAGTAAAACTACAGAATTTCACTAAATTTCATATCACAAACACTGGAGTCTTATTCTAGGACTTTAAAAAATATGCCTACGTAGAACTAGGAGGTACCATGTGAAGCCAGGGCGTGTCGCTAGTATGTAATAAGCTGGTATTTATCAACGCTGAGCTCAAAGGTACGCGTCCATTAATCTTGTAGCGGGACATAATTAATTATTCCTTAGGGGCAGCTTAGTGACTACATGAACGCATTGCTTGCCCCGCAGCGACGCTTCATCGCTAACCATCGCAAAAAAGGGTAAAAAGGTTAATATTTTAAGTATAAACGTCACAATATAGTAATCATTTTTGTAATGTTTGCGGACTTTCAAGAATTAACTCTTTTTATACATCTGTTTTGATGCATATTACGTTTGAAGTAATGGGTTTCTACAGTCATCATCAAAAGAGCTGCTCATCATCCTGTCCTTATCCCTATGGAGGGTCGGCACAGTATATACTACTCCTCCATACTTCCCTATCTGCTGTTATTTCTGAATTTACCCCTTTTTTGGTACCTACATACAAGAAGATTTAATATTAAATATAAGCGACTGAAGAACTTTAAAAGCGTCAAGTTAATCACAAAAACTTATCTAAAATTGCATTAAAATAAACTGTATAAAATAATATCTATAAGTACTTAGTCATCGAAGTTAAGATACTTTTTCTATACTGTATTGAGTAAAATATTTATATATACATTTGAGTGATACTTCAGAATTGAATACATCAAAAATTCCGTTCCGAAACGTATGGAAATCAGTAATTCGGCTTAATAAGACACGCGAGGTGTACGTGCTCTGATTTTTACGTTTGTTACCATTTCATTTGTACACATTGTATGCTTTTTTGCACGAATAACACGTATCTCATTATTGTTACAGGTATTCGTTTTGATTAAGTCGCTAAATTATTGTTTTTCCATAATTTAAATCCTAATAAAATAATATTATGTATGTGTGCAAGGCTTAAAGACATCCATTTTAAGTTTTAGAAATAGATAGAAATCTCTATGCAAAATTTTAAGTCTCTACCCCTGTAGTTTGAGCACAGCGTTGATATAGGCATTTTGAAAAGGAGAAACTTTGTATTTTTATATGTATTGCAATTACTCAAAAACTACTGGGCCGATTTCCAAAAATCTTTCACCTTTAGAAAGCTACTTTATCCCCGAGTAACATAGGCTATATTTTTTAATTCTGCGCGGACGAAGTAGCGGACAACAGCTAGTACTTAATACCAGTCCGCCAGTTAGTTTCTTTACGCGATATATTAAATATAAAAGCTGAACCCACTCTCGTCGTATTTAAGTGACGTCTAAATTTGAATTAGGGCACGAGATGAATAGGCAAAGCGGGCCTCAGAGCTTGTACGTTTAATGGACCGCGAAGACGGCTCCAGCCATTCACACAGCCCTTTGCTTATAGAATACTAAACTAGGAAGAACTAACTATAATAGTTCATATTTTCGAGAACCATTTTGTTTATTTAATTGACTTTCAACAAGAACGATATTCTTAATTAGTCTGTATTATTCTGTTTACTCATCGCCGAGCTCTTTGTCGTTTGATAATTCTTAATCGAAAGGTAGTGCGTATCATTTCGTCCCATATTTTTATATCTATTTGAATAAAATAACAAATTAACACTAAGTTAATAGGTAACAACACCTTACGAGCGATGTTTCTGCGGCTTCATTAGACCGAGTTCGCGACAAAAACGGAGATTGCGCTTCTGCGTAAGTCCGTTTATATCGCGAACTCGGTCTAATGAAGCCATACGTAGCAACTTGTTACCTTTTAAATTCTTTCGCCGCATGCATAAAAACATGGCTGGTCATTAGGTGGCTAAACGAAAAATCGCATTACAAGCTTGCAAATTCGTGTGATTGCAAATCAATTATATCTGATTGCAGCCCAATCCATTTAAATCCGTGTATCGTTGCAAGCATAAATAAATTATTCTCAATTCTGTGTTTACTAGAACGCTAGGAGATTTTACGTTACATTTTCCGTTTTATGGAAATATATTTACTCTATTACTCGTTAATAAAACACAATTACAAGTTTATGATTAAACTCTATTCAGTACTATATCAAAAACAATTGTCAAATCAACCTCTATACTATTGACATTCTTATCTTCCATAGTTTCAATTGAACTACCATACCATTGACATTAATAACGAATGCACGAATTATTTAATTTTATTTATATGACATCCCGTGGTCAAATTAAAAACTATACATCTCCATATAAATACAAACGATTTATTTTAGACAATAAAAGACCTGAAACAAATCTAAATGTAAAACGAATGTCTACAAAGTTGGTACATGTTCGTAAAAGTGGCACTCTCGGCATCCGGTCAATGTATTCCGTTTGCTATGAATAATAACTACCTGCCAACCTCGAGCACAGTCAAAGAAAAACAAGACCGAGAAACGACCTTTAACTAGTTTCTATTTATGTAGTCTAAAAAGTATTGTTAGGTTTTATCAAAGAATATTTATGAGCTACTCAACAAGTTCGTTAAGGGTTGCCACTGGCATTTTTTAAGAGACTGAAATGACTATATATTTTAGAAAGATTCGTTAGAGCAAACTGAGAAACCCACATGACACAAATATAACGCCTTATGTATTTATCGAACAGTATTTTATGATCTTGATCATTATTGATTTTTATGGGTAATGATTGAAAGTCGAAAAAAATAAAGAGAAAAAAAACTTGATTAGCTTTTTACGAATCATAGAGTGAAATGGAAGCAATTCCGTGTTTCGTCCGAGGAGTGTGATGCCGGAGGCCTAACTTTAGTCCACATTCCCTTCCTATCCTTTCTCATAAGAAAATTATGGGAAGGGGAAGTGGATTGGCGTGGGAGGGGACGCATAGGAAGTGGTATTATCTTCTTTCTGTGCGTCTCCTCCTCCATAGATTAAGGGTAGGCAACGCATCTGCAATAGTAGATGTCTATGGGCAGCGGTCGTTTTGCTCTTTCAGCGAATCCAGGTGATCGCTTGCTCGTTTGCAACTTTATAATATAGAAAAAAAGTTTTTTAAAGCTGCAACCTTGACACTCAATAAAAATAGCTAACATCTTTAGGGCAGTTTATATTCAAAATATGCATGATTTTATATTTCAAAATACTAAAAACCTAATAAGTGTCCGCCATCTTGTCATGAAAGGCTAAAGTTATATAAATTCTATAGTTCTTCGCAATTCGAAACAAACATGTTGGCAATTTGAGAATCGGTTCATAATCACCAGCTCACTTTATGTCCCTACCGAGGGGTCGGAGCCTAGGGGTGACTAGGTCATAGACAAGGGAATCGGTTAGTTCGTTTAAAAATAGTTGAACGACTTGATTTGTTTTTTGTTGTCTCTTTTTATTAAAATGTCGTCTTTTCCCAATTATTTACGTAAATAATATGGTTTCGGTATCATTTAGAAGTATTTGAACAAAAGGATTTCAGACAAAGAGTACTTATTTTCGTTTTCCGAGAATAAAAATAAATTAGAACATTATCAAGAAAAGTTTTTTTTTGTTGGCTTGTTCGAAATATCGTATTGCCTTTCACAGACCTCATTAAACAAGGATTAAAGGTATGTTTCCACTGGAGCCAATGGTTAACAATCTTTTTTGAAGCGCGGCCAATATCACAAAGTTTAAAAATTAAATAGATTTTATTTATAAAAAGCCAAAAGCAATACATGAATCCTAAACTAGAATAATTCAAAAACTTTTATTTTTGCACCCCTTTAGTGGATTCGCACCTTTATAACTGCCTACGTTATATTTTATCTTTATTCTAAAGGAAAGTAAGCCTTGAAATTGTAAGGTTTTTCAACTTATGTTTCATGAAAGCTATTTTTGATATTAAACGCGTACCATTAGTAAATTATATTGAGATTCCCTTTTGTATATTTCACTTAAAAGGGTTTAAAAAAGTCTTATTTTGAATATAGGTATTACAAGTCGGGAAGAAAATATAAATATGATTTTTTAATTTATTTTCATAGGGTTTTTATATTCGTAGATTTGTGTGAATTTACGAATATTTCCTTCAACCATTCCAAGTAAGCTTGAAAAAGCTTGTGTTAGTATATGGTCCACGACAATAGTCGAATGTCGGGATTCGAACCCACGACCGCTGGATCGGCAGTCCGTACCCTAAACCATTAGGCTATTGTCGCTTCGCGTGTTTTGGTTCATCAGATCAGGTCAATCATTTAAATATCATGAGAAAGTTGTTTAAACATATAATATAGTGCAAAGGCCAAAAGTTGTCTATAGTAGGTATGTGAGTACAATGTTTAGTTCTTTATTTGGGTCAAGCACGTATTTAGGGGGGGGGGGATTTATCCCCCTCCGAAATCTGACCACAGTATAGTGATTAATAGCGATTTTCCAGACTTGATATGGTTGTTCCAATGTGCGTAAACCCAAGAGTTTTTCCATCATGTAAAGTGAATCTGTTCACATAAACGTTTTTTTTTTTGGGAAGAAAGGTGTGATTTCTTTCGTGGACTCTAAGCCTGCATTCACACGGACGTTTTTGAACATCGGCGTTGGCGCTTTTATAACGCTCTCGGTCACACGATCGCTGTGAAATGACTCTTGTTTCTTTGAAATAGCGTTCAAAATCCAACGATGCGGGATACACATTAAAAAGCCCCTCGTGTGAAATATAGAAATGTATTTGTTCTATCTCAACGCTTTTTTAACGCGCGTTGAAAAGGCGCCTTTGCAATGCGGGCTAAGCTATAACCATTAGGCGACATTAGACCGATGTCACGCAAAGAAACGGCGTTACGCTGACACAAAATCTCCCTTTTTATCGCAAACTTGGTCTAATGAAGCTTCACTGAAGGTCACTTATAGTGAGATTTTAAAGATTTACTATTGCTCTAGACTTATCAATATTTCCGTTACTCTTGTAAATATTAAAATCTTATTTTTTATATTACAATATATGTCTGGTAGACCTAAATATTAATAGAATAGTATGGTGTCGCCTCAATTGCCTTTAGAAAGACCACGTCCCGACTGTAAAACAGAATATGTTACAGAAACGTTTTGAAAACTCAATCGCTATGAATAAAGTGAACTTTCATGATTTGCGTGTTACAAGTATAAAGCAGAATTTTATGCTATTAAATACTAGCTGTTGTTCGCGACCTCGCCCACTTGTAATTAAAAATATATAACCTATGTTACTCGGGAATATTGTAGGTTTCTAACGGTGAAAGATTTTTTAAAATCGGCCTAATAGTTCTTGACTTATTTCAATACATAAAAAAATACAAAATTTCCCTCTTTATAATATTAGTATAATACGTTTAATTTACAACGTAATCTTAATATAGCACACATTCGAAAAAAAAACAAACAATCTTTCAATTATAATTATTAATTATTTTTAAGTTAAAGCATCCAAACTTACTTTACTATTGTTTAGTATTATACTTATGTTGCCGTCTAACGATATTTCTTGTCAAGTGTCAGCTGGGTCCTCGCGATACTAGCGCCTAGTGCGAGGATCCTGGATCAATCTAATTATTTCAGATGACAATACTTCATGTTTCATTTTTCCTTTCAATTATGGTTATCAATTTATAGGAAACTCGCAGACTTTGGAAATATTGTGTAAATTATTTGAAGACCTAATACCATTAAAAACTAGAAAGATACGACTAGCTAGTAAGATAGTCTATAAAGATATACAAATTGCTACTTCACTACAGTGAAGTCCACTAATTAACCACCACCAGAGCTGAAAAAACCTGTTTTAATTTCTCTTTTTAAAGCACTAGCTGATGGTTGTGACATCGTCCGCATGGAATTAAAAAATATAATGTCACTCGAGGTTAATGTAGCTCTCTAATGGTGAAATAATTATTGAAATCGGTTCAGTAGTTCTTGAGTTATAATACATACAAAAATACAAATCTTTTCTCTTTATAATTTTAGTATAGATCACCAATCCAAAAACCTTCATGATGAAATTAAAAATTCTTAAAACATATTGGATAAAAAGTACTTTTAATTGATCTTTGACGTGCTTCTATCAAATAAAAACCAACAAGCATACTAACTTGAATAAATTAAAGATCTAAGTATCAACTCTATATGATTCCGCTTTAATTAACACTTGAATAGTCAGCGTTGCCAACAACTGGTAAGATTTCAATCTCTTGATTGGCTCGTGTCGTGTAATTAGTGCATGTACTAGTACTAGCTTGTCATCTCTCTTACTGTATTTTAAACTATACTAAAGTTTACTAAAGACTGATATTATCTCCAGAACGGTTTAACACATCTCGATGTTTGCACAGATGTTGATCATGGTCAGAACACATTAGCTACATGATTATGTATCAATCATCCCATTAATTAAATAAGAATGTTGTTTGATAATTTTGTTAAAAATAATAATACGTTCAAAAGGTATTTTATGACAACCAAATAAAAAACACGAAATAATTTATTTAACAATTCTCTGTGGTAAATGACAATCTAATTAAAAGAAGTACTATACAATAAATAATTCAAGGAAACGTTACAAAACTTAACACAAACACTAAAATTAATGCTTCGGCTTCATTAGACCGAGTTCGAGAAATCGCAGATTTTTCTTCCGCTTAAGGTAAAAAAGGTAAGATTCGAACCATGATGGGCTCCATTTTCCGCAGCTCCACGACTAGCGCGTATTTTGCGTGAATACACATGTTTGAATTTCTTCGCCGATATGTGCAGGTTGCATCACAATGTTTTCCTTCACCTAAGAGCTTCCGCCTAAGTCTGTTTTTATCGCGAACTCGGTCTAATGAAGCCGTAGTATAAGTACAACGGTGATAACTATGACACGTGTATATAAAATTCATTAGACGAGTCACGATCACGTGCAGTCAATTTATCTTTAGACTTGTAACAGTTTCTGTCGTACCAGTTTGTTAGATCTGCGCCCGGTATGCGAGAACAGGAGACAGGAGCATTGCTAAAAAGTATAAAAAAATGTTTTAATAAACGTTAAATTGACAAAGGGAATTTTGTATTTATATTCGTTTCATTGTAACCTTCAACAAAGTGATATATTTAATTTAGTTATTGGTTTTAGTGAGATGAGAGGGCACTAACATGAACCATTAGACCTGCCCACCTGGACTTTTAGACCAATAGTCCCAAAGTTATAAAACAACTAGTAAGTAATGTAATATGGGAGCGCACTTGATGCGGGCGGCGCAGGACTTTTTTATATTATAAAGTGACAAACGTGCAAGTGGCCATCTGGATTCGCTGAAATATCACAGCGACCGCTGCTCATAGACAGCTGCAATTGCAGATACGTTGCTTACCCTTAATCTACGGAGGAGGAGACGCACAGAAAGAGGATAATTCATCTTGCAATGCGTCCCCTCCCAAGGCAAATCCACTTCCCCTTGCCATCATTTCCTTATAAGAAAAGAATCGGAAGAGAACGACTAAAATTAGGCCTCCGGCACCACACTCGTGACAGGACCGGGCATTGTGGCGATCAATGGGGGGGCCTACGTCCATCAGTGGTTTGCATTAGGCTGATATGATGATGATGAAGTAATGTAAAAAGTAAGGTTATAATAAATATCGCTTACTACTTCTGGACATTCAAAAAAGCTTGTGGTTGTATGTAATGGATACCCTCAGCATTATCACATGCAAGACGAGCTATATTCGTTTTCCTGATCTCTTGTAATTGATCTGAAATAAACAGGTTTTTTGTTTTAACAAGTTAAATAATTAACAAATACAATCGGAAAAATCAATTACGTTCCGGATATGAACACGCCTATTGTATTGAACGGTTTAACTTTCTATTATTGCGATATAATTTATGTCTACAATTAGCGCAAATATATAATTTAACTTGCTGTTGTATGCGACTTCTTCCGCGTCGAAAAATAGCCTATGTTACTCGAGGATAATGTAGCTTCATAATGGTGATAGAACTTTTGATTTCGGCCAAGCAGTTCTTGAGTTATTTCAATACATACGAAATACAAAGTTTCTCTCTTTATAATGCTACTATAGATTTGCTGTTAAAATCCTAAATAAATATTTTAATGAATAATAGAAAAGGCATTTTTCTTTGCTATTAATAATTTATGTCTATTGTAATATTTACGTTATTTTAAACTTCTCAAAATTGTCATTTAATTTTACTTCTTTTATGTTTAGCTCATAATTTTCTGATCAGGGGGATTACCCAAAGTACATTCGCTACGAAACGATTCTATAGCAAACATCAAAAATGTATGAAAATTACAATGACGTTCGATTTTTCACACGTGACAATCACATGACTTATCGAATGTAATTGTCAGTTACAAACATTTTTGTTGATTCCATCGGCTATATCGCCAATCGAAAAGTACTTAGGGTATTTAATAGCTTAAATCATTATAATAAAACTTACGTGGCGTAAAACTATGAAATTGATCTCCCCTTTCGAACCAAAAACGATCTCCCAATCTGTAAACACTCATTTGCCGCGACATTATACAAAATAGTGTCGGTCCAACGAATGTATTTTTAATGTAATTTTCACTCATTATACCGGCGAGTAAGTCTACGTCATTTACATCTTCGTACAAATGCTTTAATAGTTCCACTTTCTGCAAAAAAAAATGTGAACATACTTTTTGAATCATCATTACGAAATTCGCTTGATTATTTGCTACAAAGATGGCGGTTTCATAAAGTGAAAATAACTTCTGAAATCTTTAAAAAAGCTAAATAATTTCTCGGACTTTAACAAATGATCAGTATTTGCCATTTTAACCATGTAATATTTAAACACACATAGGTACATCGAAATTAGAAACGAACCCTCGTTCACCCTACTCACCCTTAAAACAACGATCAAATATTGCATTTTAAGTGTGAGCTTAATTAAAATAACTTTTTGAAACGTGAACGTAACGAACCATGTCATTTAAAATGTTCATTATTTTAAAAAGCAATTCATTGTTTTAATGAAAATAACGTGAGTGGTAAGTTAATAATGGCAAATGCATTATCAAATGAAAATGTATTTCGTGCTTTAAAGCAGGTCAAAGTAATAATAATAATAACCTTTATTTCCAGTATTCAAAATAATGTTATATGCAAACGGGCAAAAAATATACACTAAGTTCAGAGTAACTAGGCCTTAGTAAATCACAATAAGCCATCAGGTTGATTGATTTCACATCTTTAAACTTTGTAAAAGTGTGCAGTATTGTGTGCAAAAGTCTATAATCATTTTATAGGGTTCTTTGATAGGTGATTACTTTGAAGTATGAAATTACTTTACCTCTATGTCAATAACATCAGCGAAATCTTCAAAAGTCTTCGCTGATTTTAAACCGCATATGCTTCTATATTCATTATACCCTCTTATGCCTAAATCTCTGCTTCTTTGTATATCACCAGCTGTTTGGTCGTATGCCTTTTGTAAATTACCAAAGTAACGTTCAACGATCTAAAAGTTTACATCACATAAAATTTACAATAAGCTGTTCTAGTTCTCGTTTCTCTAGTAAGGAAAGGATGGAAAAAAGGAGAGGGACCTAACGGAGAAGAGGATGAAAAGGATCCTTTTTCGGTTTATCCTCTCCTCAGTTCAATAAAAGCAACACATCTGCAACTTTAGTTTGTTAGTTTTCCATCTACAGTTGCTTGTTCTTATGTCGCCTTAAACGACTATATCTATAAAACGTTTCTTTTATTTTTTATGACTTTACCTCTGGATCTTGAATGTCATCCATTTTAGCAGCATTCTGATAGAAAGTCCCGCGATTGATTTCTTCAAAGTTTCCATTCTGCTCCAAAATATCTTGCTTCAATAGCGTGTCACTGTATGTCAATTCATCTACATAGTTATAATTCTCATCGTATTTTCTAAAATGAATAATTTGTATCGGAATAACACTATATTTACAATTGAAATTACATCAAAACAATGATTTAAAAACTACAAACACTAGACTGGTTCTGTGATAATGATAGATCAAAGAGGTAAGTAATAGTTTGAAACCCTTTAAGCAAAGGAGGCAGTTTCTCTTATTAAGCGTTGGCATACTGGTGCATTACAGAACAAAATATTTACTTTATTCTTCCATCAAGTAATGTATGAAAGAAGCGTGTTGCTATCTCGTATTCCGCGAACACTAAAGGTATTGCCGTTTCATCGTACGCACTCACTTGATACTTCCGATTTGATATTAACCCGTAACTTATCATATTTCTTCGATCTGAAAACGTTTCAAGATAGTATAAATTTGTCTATTTATCAAAATCTATTTCTCGGTAGCTATTTCTCCATATATTAAATACTAAAGTAATAAAGCAGAGTAAAATGGCCATCTTTTTTTTACAAACAGATTCAGGGACTCTTAGTGACCAAATAACTCTGAGAGTCGCGGTTAGTCTATCAATTAACATTGCAACTGTAAACTAAGGAGTCTACTATGTCAGTGCAAATACTACATAGTTCCGTGTAGAAACTTGTCTACACCTAATCTAAAACTTCACGTTAACACAAAGTAAACTTACCTAACAAGAGAGGTAAGAGCTCGTACATGAATATGTTGGTCGCTGTAGCTACATTTATTTGTCGTGCGACTTTAAATAGCCTGTCGTCTTTCCAGCATGGGTTTAATTCGTGCAGAATGGTCGCAATACGATTGTGTTCCCGCATAAAGAATATTGTTAAACTGGTTGTTCTTAAATCGAAGTTACCGACTTCTGGAAAACCTTTTAAAACAGAATAGCAATATACACATTAATATGTAATAATGAAACGATATAAGCTAGTATATCAGTGCTAGAGAGATCTGGAGGTTTACCGAAAGTACATGCGCTACAAAGCGATTCGATAGCAAACATCAAAAATGTATGGAACTGAAAATGAAGTTCGATATCTCACACGTGACAAGCATGTGACTTATCGAAGGTCACTGTCTGTGTCATATACTTTTGTCGATTCCATCAGCTATATCGCCAATCCAAAAATACTTTGGGTACACGCGCTGACATCTTCTTCCCATCTATTTCGCTACTTCCGTACATCATACCATGATCTTTAAATCTAAGGTATTTTATTATGAAATCATCTTACCAAATGTATAACAGTTGGTTTCATTGTCCACATTCTGAATACATAAGTTCTTAGTCAAATTAACAAGAGGCATGTTACGTCCGTTCCTCTCTTCCATTAATAAAAGACCATTTTCCCATTTTCTTACCAAATTCATAGAACGCTCATCAACACCGTATATCGTTGATAAGTCTATGAGTGGTGTTTGTAAATTAATCTAAAAAAAAAGAAATATAACCGTCTACCATATGTATAAAATCGTTTAATTAAGGTGTAGTTTATCATAGTTCTTTTGTTTTCTGTGCTAATTTTAATGCACCAAAATTTGTGCAGGGCAACGTAACGGTTAATTATTATTTTTAGCATCTGGCATAAACTTATATTTAATAATACTTGTAAACCAACCAACACTAGGTCAGCGTGTTTGGCGATGTCATCCCTAACATAATGTAGGCTCTGAGCCCCTAGATGGGGACGTATAGTGAGCTGATGATAAAATACGACTTTTTTATATAGGAGAAGGGGGCAAACGAGCAGCGGATCAACTAAATTAATGGGTCCGACGCCCACGGACATCTGCAATGCCAGAGGAACCCCAAATGTGTTGCCGGCCTTTGAGGGAGGAGTAC
>QDHC01002842.1:2177826-2194924 GCA_013186455.1 Papilio dardanus tibullus
TAAAGGTTAGAATAAGATGAAAAACTTTGAACTTCTAAACTTCAAGCGGACGAAGTCGCTGGCGACCGCTAGTATGTAATAAAACAATATAAGCTAGTATATCAGAGTCAGATCTGGGGAGTTACCCAAAGTGCATGCGCTACAAAGTGATTCGAAAGCAAACATCAAAAATGTATGGAACTGACATTGGCGGTTGAAATCTCACACGTGACAAGCACGTAATTTCTCGAACGCCACTGTCAATTTCATACATACATTTTTGGCGTTATTGCCCATCGAAAAGTACTTTGGGTAGCCCCCTTCCTCTTCCCATCTCTTCCGCTTCTTCCGTAACGTAATTAGTGTATTATGAAATCATCTTACCAAATGTATAACAGTTGGTTTCATTGTCCACATTCTGAATACATAAGTTCTTAGTCAAGTTCACAAGAGGCATGTTACGTCCGTTCCTCTCTTCCATTAATAAAAGACCATTTTCCCATTTTCTTACCAAATTCATAGATCGCTCATCAACACCGTATATCGTTGATAAGTCTATGAGTGGTGTTTGTAAATTAATCTAAAAAAAAGAAATATAACCGTCTACCATATGTATAAAACCGTTTAATTAAGATGTAGTTTATCATAGTTCTTTTGTTTTCAGTGCTAATTTTAATGCACCATTTATGCAAGACAACGTAACGGTGTTTTTTAATTTTAGCATCTGGCATAAACTTATATTTAATAATACTTGTAAACCAATCAACACTAGGTCAGCCTGTTTGGCGATGTCATCCCTAACATAGTGTAGGCTCTGAGCCCCTAGATGGGGACGTATAGTGAGCCGATGATAAAATACGACTTTTTTTTATAGGAGCAGGGGCAAACGAGCAGAGGATCAACTAAATTAATTGGTCCGACGCCCACGGACATCTGCAATGCCAGAGGAACTACAAATGTGTTGCCGGCCTTTGAGGGAGGAGTACGTCCTTTTCTTAAAGGCCCCTAATTCGTAAACGTATCATAAAGAAAATATTAAAAAATATACAAACATGTTCAGGTAGCATCGATTTAGAGAGACAGCCGATATCTTGAAATGTTTCCGCACGAGAAAAATTGAGACATCGTATGTCTGTTACTTTGAGATAAGGATCATCATCTGGTACTTGTATCGGCATGCATCGTGGATCCTTTGCTTCCGTTTGACAACAATCCTTACCCTTTGTCAGATAATCAACTGAAAGTTGTACAAAGGACACTGCAATCATTCAAGTATACTTTGTTAAATTTCAAAATCACACCCTTAAAAACTATAGTTCTTTGGATATGGAATACGTAAGAGAATGTGGATTTTTGCCATAATATTAATAAGAAGAATCAGGGAAATAAAATTAAAAATCTGAATTGTTCTGGCTTGGATTAAAAGCGCAACACCATTAAAATGATTTTCAATCTTACTTGGTTCAAATAAAACGCTGACATCTCTATTGATAAAATCTAAATAGTGAACAACGGCGACGTTGAAGGTGGTTTTATCAGTGACACGGCCTGTGCTCTGCAGGAACGTCCGGACCTTCCTCGCTGAGGGGAGCGGTTTGCCGTTCTTACTGAGTTTTACATCTCCATCTGTATAATATAATGCAGTTAATTCTTCTTGTGAAATCGCAATCTGGCCTATGCTTTAAGTTTTCTTATTTATATACAAAAATAACCTATATCTTTTTTGTTTAGCCTTACATTTTGAGTTCTATAGTTGTGTTATTTTTTTTCTTTCGTATATTGTGACGAAATTGTTACTTACTTTCAGCATATTCCGGCTTTAGTAGCCTCGCGTATGGTCCCTTAGCAGCACCCAATGATGGATATTTATAATTATTACAAGTACCGTCAATTCTGCTGCCTTCGTGGGGAACACATGGTTTAATGTATATCGTACAAAGTCTGCGAATGAAGATAATTGGATAAAAGATTTATTATTTTGTCGAAATACAGTCAAATCTGAATAAGCGAGAAAGTCTGATTAGAGAGAAACCTCTAAAAGCGAGACAAATATCGCGGTCTCTTTAGATAGCGAAATCTTTAGATTTTTTCATTATAATACAGGTATATAAAGTTTTTAGTTCGATCATTTGTAAGCTGCCATTACTACAAAAGAAAACTAAAAGCTTTAGTATTGTTTAACCAAAACTAGTAATCGTTTCTTTTACTTTGCTCTGCCTTTTACTTATTCCCATCCCTGACAACTTGATGACTGTGTTACGTTTTTTTATTGATCTTTTAATATACTTACGATGTAGCATTTGATATTCGAAGTTCCTTCAATCTTTCACCATCAACCTTTTCACCACTAAATCTATCGTATTGTGTACACTCTATACATTTAATGAAAGTAAGTATAAAAATATACACTAAACGATTCATTTTACACGTCTGTCTTTAACGATATAACAATAACGTATTAAAAGATTATTGCAATATATCACCGGTATTTAGCTTCCTTCCACTTCTTTTAAACATTAATTTAATGTTACATCAGTTCTCTGCGTGGGAAGTAAACAATTGAGTTAACGCCGGTTTTTTTATTGTAAAATACGAAATCGGGTCGATATCCAGCAATTAATCGATATCTACAGGAAACATTTTTACAGTAGACAAAAGTTTTTAGGTGTGGAACTGAAATACAATATAGTAAGTGCCTAGCAAATATTATTATTTAACTAATTAAGAATAAAGGTTAAAGGTTATGACCCATGATGGGCTCCATTTTCCGCAACTCCACGACTAGCGCGTATTTTGCGTGAATACACATATCTTTGAATATTTCTTATTAAGTATATAAATATCTGTGTACAGGTACTACACATAAATTATTCTTTTTTACGATATCTAAGAAAACATAGAAAATTGTAGAAAGCTCTTGGACGTTTTAAAACTAAACATTATAATATTACCACGAACAAACTGGACCTGTGAAATAACCTAAAAAAAGTTACCTGATAGCCGGGGAAAAACAATTTATTCATTCAATTTCATTTCTAATAATTAAAATATTCAATATATGAAAAAGTCGCATGTATGTAAGTTTAATCAATCAAACGTGACGAGCCAACGTTGTGACGTCACAAAGCTTTGAACTTTGCTGTCTGACGTCACAAAGTCTGCAGCGCTAATTGCTCACAAGCTCGGCCATTGCGACCATAACGTACCACATAACTATTACTGCACTTTAAGTATTATACTGCAATTTAAGTATTCCACTGTTAATAATTTTGATAAAACTCCTAGAAATATGATCAATTTAAAAAATAACGAACATTTTCCTTTCATCAGAAATTAGAAGCTTTTTTGCACTTTTACGTCATTGGGATTAAAATCGTCCATAGATGCTTTACTTTTCGTTTCCTTTGCCGTAACATCTGAAATAAATTATTATCATATGATAGTTACTGGTAGTAGTAGTACTTCTACCCATGATGTGCTCCATTTTCCGCAACTCCACGACTAGCAAGTTTTACGTTAACACACATATCGTTGAATTTCTTCGCTGATATGTACAGGTTGCATCACGATGTTTTCCTTCACCGATATAGGGTCAGGTATATATGTACATGTGATAATCGTACATGGCGGAAATCGAATTCAATATCTGTAGTTTACAAGTCAAGAGCTAATCCTGAGCCACCGATGCTCTAACATTATTTTATTTTTTATATGATAGATATTATGTTCGGAAAACACACAAATAATTGTTTTTACAGTAGCGGAAAGTCGTAGTAATATAACGTCTCTTTTTTATTACATAAATATTCCCTTCCCTCCCCACGTTCCTTCTGGGTTTCGTATAATTGAGTTTATGTCCTCATGTCTCTCTCTTTCAGTAAATTTTATTAGTTATTGGATATTTACTTCATAAAATTCTATTTCCCGTGAGCCAATATTGTATTTGGCTAGCTACAGGACATATGATGTTGTGCAGGCCTCAGTCAAACACAATTTTTCTGTTAACGCTAATAACGAGGTTAGAGAGAAAAAGTACTGTAGCATTTTGGTTATAATTTCTTTTTGTTGCTTACTCCACTCACACTTTAATAGTTTCTTAAACAGTTGCTTAGTATAGATTTCTCATAGCACACTATTCATTATCAACCTGCCCTTGTTTCTATTGAGGATCTGTACAGTATGCACTTCTCCATACTTCACTATTAGTTATATTTGAATCAATTTTCAAGCATATCCTTTTTCAAACATATCCTCAGAATTACCTTACAGAATATTCAGCTCTTTTTTTTGATTTAGTTATCCTAATGCTATATTAGACCGATGTCACGCAAAAACGGTCTTACGCCGAATCAAAACCTGCGTTTTTTACGCGAACTCTGTCCAATGAGGCCGTAGGGATACAAATAATTATCATGAATATTGAAAAAAAAGAATATTGAAAAAAGAAAGAGAAAAAATGTCACCAACGAAGAAAGAACAATTTTTGTAATAATATAATTAAGTGTTAATTTGTAAATAATATGAATGTGAACAACAAATAAAGAAGTCATCAACAGATGATACTAGTTTATTTTGACTATATTTTGTTCCTGTTCTTAAGTAATGCATGAATAGTTTTGATTTGTATAAAAATCCAGCACAAACTTGTCCGTTGAAGGTTTCTTTGGTTGCGTACAATCAAGTTAGCATCCCCAACGATGAATATTTAACGAACTGTTCCCGTAACTTGGTGCATATTTTGACTTTATTTCGTAGACGCTGAGAAAACAGTACTTTTTATGTTGTATTTTATCAAATATTGTAATATTTTTCATTCCTTTAAAGGCAAAAATGTCTTTATGTTTCTTATTTAATTTATTTTTAAGTAATGTAACAATTTAAAAATACTAATTGTATTTTAATATTTGTTTAATAATTTTAATAATCATTATTTTTATTCTAAAATATAATAGTAAAAAGTTTATAAAAGTACAAACTCAAATAGCGGTTAAAACATTATTACAAAGTTAGTCAAATACAGTAATAAAATTACTTCAGGTAGTTTTAATGGAGCATTGAAAAGTAGCCGAGCACTAAACAACTTTGAAAGGTATTCAGGTCTTTGTAAGTGCTGGCTTAGATCAAAGCTTTGTATCCATACATTTCACTTAAGTGTTCTCATATTTCTTTCTGTCTTACACAGAATATGTGAGTATGAATGTTTGCGTTCGATTCTCACTTGAATTCAAATTAAACCTGCTTCAGACTTGAAACTTGTTGTTTTTAAGGATAGACGCCTTAATCCGTCGACAAGAATCTAAAAAAATACTCAAACCACCTTATTCCAAAAAATGTATAAAGTACTGCGGTAAACGAGGGCCAATAAGTCGTCGATTAGATACTGGAGGACACTCGGAACTAAATAAGATAGACCAGGGGTCTCAAGTACAAGGAACAAGGATGTTCTGTATTTCGGAATAAATTTTATGAATGTACCAGTACCAAACGTAGAAAATACAACAGTAATAACGCTGATTCTCGATTCGGAATAGCAGAAGAAGTTTTTATTACAGACATTCCTGTCCGTTTTGCAATCGCGCAAATAGTTTTCATTTTAATAAGTTTTTAATTTACCACAATCTTGAACTTATTGTAACTTTAGAACAGATTAATATTTCTATTATTTTCTCTATTGTCTGTTATATTAAATTTATGTTTTATATACTGAACATGATTGTTTCATACTATGTTCGTTAATTCATGCGTAGAGTTGAACAATAATCCATTCACGGGTCGCCGGAGATCAATACCATATTGTACTAAATCAAATTCCTATACAATCTAATCCTTACCAAAACTATGTTGGTCCGATATTGTATTAATATGGTAAAAGTGAAATTATTTAGATAAATTCCACATGTATTCTCTGTAATGCTTTACTGCCACTCATGGGTGTTTATTAGACACTAAGTGAGCTGCCTCGATATTAAATTTAATGATAAATTAACACTAAACGACTGTCTTAGTAACTCTGACCGTAGAAGCTAAGTGAGATCTCGGGCATGTTCTTACTACAGCCATATATGTCCTAGGGCGAAAACAGCGATGATCTAGGCTAGGTTAATATTCGAAGTACTTTTTATATCTATTTTATAGTTTTTATGCATTAGGGTGGGCGTGTTTTTGTGGCTATCAACATAATATTAACATTCCGGAAATAGACTGGGATCCAACAAAGCAGACCTCACTTATGTCTATGATTAGATAGGACTCGTATTTACTATAACCTATAAGCGAATGGGCACTCGTTATCCTGTCCAGTTGTGGAGTTTCGAGCAATTACGCGATAAAGTTGCAGTAAATATTACTGATGTTTACTTACTTAAAAGCTATTACTTTAATTAAAGAAGGAATTGCAATAAAGTTCCTTTACAGTTGGGGTTCAAAGGACCGTCAAAGTATATTTAACAAAGCGTTCTCATTACTTGCAACCAAAGCACGTTTGAGGCAAAGGACTATTGCTACTACTGTATTGGAAATTCCTTTTACATGCGAGTAAACTACGCAACCGCCCGGCAATAATACCTAACCATACAAACTTCAAACACGGAAAACTAAGATGGGAGAGAAATCAAAGCACTTGGAGCATACACGGATTGTTTTGTACGGTTGTTCTGTAAACTTCAAGTGTTGTTAGAACGGTTGCATTTCATCAGCGACTGCAAACGGAGAGTACGGAGAATCTCAATTTTGTACACTACAGGGCTTTACCCAAAGTCCATGCGCTACAATTCGATTCGAACGCGAAAATAAAAAATGTATAGAACTGAAAATGAATGTCGATGTCTCACACGTGACAAGCACGTGACTTATCAAATGTCATTGTTAATTTTATACATTTTTGTCGATTCTAAATTACTTTGATATCCTCGAATTAATTATTTAATTACTTAAATCCTAACGTTCATATAAAATTACTGAAAGTATCGTACATTATAAATATTGCCAGTAATAAAATTGTAGAGCATTTTTCTTGCTAATGTGAGCACCGATAAGATGCCTAAAGATATACTGCTTCCCATTTTTATAAGAATAAAATTATTCTCTGTATTGCGGAAGATATAAAAAAAATTATGTCTTCCGTAATATACTCGATTATGAATACAGCTTTCTTCTGATTTAATTGCCTATAAGAATTTTAAGCTAATACTTAGTGGTCAAAATCAAAAAAATCGTTACAAAATCAACCAAAATAATGTACTAAAATGTATCAAAATAATGTTTTAACAGTGGTAGAGCCCGCTTTAAGATCTTCGCACGAATTGTCCGGTTCAAGCTAAGCTAAGGAAATGATGGGAAGGGGAAGTGGATTTTCCGGGGGAGGAAACGCATAGGGAGAGGAATTATCCTCTTGCTATGGGTCTCCTCCTCCGAAGATTAAGGGTAGGCAACGCATCTGCAATCGTAGATGTCTATGGACAGTGGTCACTTCGCTATTTCAGCGAGTTCGGGTGGCCGCTTGCTCGTTTGCCACTTTATAATATAAAAAAAATGTACAATTCGTTCCTTTTACAATGATTATTATTTATTCTCGTCATTAAAGTTAAATCTGTATAAAAGTTAACGTTACTAGAACATTATATTTGTCTGTGTGTTATATAAATAAATCAAGTTATCTGCCACAATCAGTCTCCAAATGACCGCTTCAGAAAAATTTACAAAAATAAATCTACACCATAGTGCTTCTTCTTCTTTAATTTAAGGTTTGCAACCTTGTCGGTGCAGTCCTTTCCAACCCTCTCTGTCCTGTGCCAACATCTTGACCTTCTGATACGACAAGACGTCCACTTTCTTTTTGAATAAAACAACCCTATCCATATCTCATTTGACCATATTTTTTGACGAAAAAATTGTAACAAAATGTATATACTCGTACATTTAAAAAGGTGAAAACTTTAACTTTACTAATTACTAAAATGTACTAACGTATAAATTTTAGTATGCAAAAAAAAACAGCAGTGTAATTACTAGCGAGTGTAACGAAACATTGTGACACGGCCACAAAGCTTTGACCCGGAGTGTATGTAGCCCTCACGAAACGACCGGAACGTTAATTGCTCACAAACCCGTCTGGCACTCGCCTAGTTTTAAATGTTACATTTTACACTAGCACTAGTATTTAGTGTTGAACGTTAATTAAAATTACAATATTTCCGATGAATAAATATCCTTGTATATCTAGCTACTGAATAAAGATTTTTAAAAGGGATTTTATTTATTTATTTTCCAGATAAGATATAAATTATGATATTTCTACACTTTAGGTTCTTAAGGTTTGTATGAACCTTGCACACTCTCGTTGGGTAGATACATTTTTTTCATTAAAGAGACGAAAACGTCTCAGAGCTAAAACTAGAGATAAAATTAGTGTAAATTATTTTGTTTGGATAGATATCTGTGGTGTTAAGATGTTTGAACACTGTCACACTACTGACTTATGACCACAATAAATGATAATCGAAGGAAACGCCGAGAAAAACATACCACTACTATATAATATTTGAACACCTTTTTTAGCTCAATTTATTTTCAACAACTTTGGAAGAAAATGCGCTGAATCAGATATTGGATTACTATTCATAGTTAGTCTAATTTTCAAGTCAATGAATTTTATTAATGAAAGGTTTTCTTTAATCTTTTCACGTTTTCTAGATCCAAAGAATTAAGTTTGCTTTCGTCAAAAGCTTTAGGTTTTAAAAAATATTTTGTTTCAAATTCTTCATTATGATAAATGAATTTTTGGTCATTGTTATCGACGGGGGTCCTTCAAAAGAAAAAAATGTAAATTTCATCCATTTGTGCGGCCCCCGGGCTCGCGGCATTTAAATAATAATCAAAAACAAATAACCTTGATAACATTTATATTTTATATGAATACTAGTGACCCGCCCCGGCTTCGCACGGGTTCAATTATTGTTAGTATGGCTGTTATATGGAATGTTCACAGTTTTTCTGTAGTGTATTTAGCATCAGTTTTGCACCCGTGCGAAGCCGGTGCGGGTCGCTAGTTGCGACTATAATTTGAGATTTAAACTATTCTATCTCTCAAGTTGGATCGAACTGCACATGGTGTGCGAATATTTTTGTAATCGGTTAAGTGGTTGAGGAGTTCATTGAGGACAAACATTGTGACACGAGATTTATATATATTAAGATAGCATTTGGTTAAATAAAAGAAATCTTTATAAGTCGATTCAATCCTGTGTCCAATAAAGATATAGAAGAATATGCATTTCCTACACCAAGTAATCAGCTTGCTTTTTTGCCGCAAGATCTAAAACGTAGTGTAGAAATCATTTAAAGTAATTGTTTTCATTGGTTTTACTCAATCATTCAACTTTTCATTCATTTACAGGGACAAAGAAAAAAACATGTATTCGAGATCGATAAGAGTTATTTACAGAGGTTTGTAAAATACATATTAATGAATTACAACTATCCGGATTTGTTATTTATGTAACTGCTAGCATTAAATATTAAAACGGTGTTACAATGCTATATAAGTACGTAAAGGGAATTGCGAAATTTATTTAAGTCGCGTAAAATATGTGGAGTACATGTAGCCTGTAATCTATACTAATATTATAAAGAGAGAAACTTTGTATTTTTTAAATTTTTGTATGTATTGAACTAACAACACAAGAACTACTGGGCCGATTTCAAAAATTTTATCACTATTAAAAATCTACATTATCCCCGAATAACATTGACTATATTAATTAATTCCACAAGGACGAACTCGCACACAATATCTAGTAGCTTATAAAGAAATAAAAAAATATAACTTTAAAGTATACTTTTTCTAATCTAAAATAAACGACATAAAAACATCGTGTCATTTTCATACAAAAATATATAAAACACTGTGAATAAGTTATGTTTAAATAGTGATCAGAAAGGAATAATAAAACTTCTTATATTTGTTAGTCATTGAAATTCACAGAAATCAAATACATGTCCACTTTGATACCTTTGACTTTTTATATGAAACAGTAAATTAAAAAACAAAAACATCGTACGAACAATACATCGTGCGTCATAGTATGTTACAATTTCATTACTAACGAATACAGTTCCAACCGTGGGTTTAAAATGTTTATTTAATTTCGCGAACATTATATTTGTATTCAAAAGTTATTCTATTTCCACTATTTCATTAATTATTTCGCAACCAAACATTATGTTTTATTGGTTTATGTTTTTTTTATTTACGTAACAGCTAGCATATGTTTGGGTCCCTACGCCAGCGGAGTAAGTAAGTAGCATTTCTTGTGATCTACATCTATACTAATATAACTCAAGAGCTACTGGGCAGATTTCAGAAATTCTTTCACTCATAGAAAGCTACATTATACCCGAGTAACATGGGCTATATTTTTAATACTGCGCGGACGAAGTCGCCAACATCACCTAGTTATTTTATAAATCAAGTTAACAAAGAAACACAACAGACAAATACCAAGTAATTTCTAAGGATAGTGTCTTTTAAAGTAAGAAATAGAAAATACAAATTGTCGAGATAAAGTCAAAGTTTGTACTGCAAGAGATCTGGCACGCTTTAATATGAACTTTCCTCACAGTCCGTGTTGAACACGAGCGTACACTTCTAAAACTATGAAATGAAAAGCTTTCATATTGGGAAGTTTAATATTAAGTACTAGCGGGGATATTATATTCATAAAGTCAAGCGTTATCTAAATTATCCTACCCATTTTACAGTCTGTATTATGAAGATGCAATTTTGACAATAGGAAAACAAAAAAAAATAAGATTTCTAAAAAAAATATTTATTTCTAAATAACAGTTCCTCGTTTTAAACATGATAAACTATTGTAGCATCATTGTACAATTATCTGTAACATATGCTATTTCCTGCTGATGGCCATTTTAATATTTTACACTATCAATCTGTCACTGGTGACTAGATATTCATGACCTAGCCGAAATATTGTAAACCAAAACACTTCCAATTTGATCCATTAATCAAAATATAAATAAGTGGCAATTTGCTCTTACCTAATAAATATTATATTCGAGCACAAAATACAAGCAATGTTATCCTTATACATTATTTGGGCTTGTTTACACTATTTAAATATATGTACAATTATGTAATAATTACTTCATACATCCATTACAACAATATGTCTTTAACCACTTTAACTATAACATAACCACTATCGATACATTTTTTCATCGTGCGGTGGCATGCTGATGAAATACGGCGCAGGAGGCGGTTGGGCTAGGTACCGGACTGAGCCAGGCCCCGACTGCACCTTGTGAGGTAAAGTGGCCGTCGACAGCGAGGCTGGAGGTAAGGTCGCAGCATAGCCTGGCCAAGCTGGTCCCCACAGCGGAGCACCGCCTGCACTCCCACCGTTAGCTAAAGGTCCACCCCTGTACGACGTCGTAGTCATTCTCAAGCGTACAACACAAATAGCTACAATAAGAATAGCTATGAACGCAACAACTCCACCGACTATTCCTATAATAAGATTGTCATCGTTGGTAGTTGAAGCTAAAACAGGCGCTCCTTTCGGCTCTCCTGGTGCTTTGGCCCTTTCGTGCGATGGAGCCACAGACCAAATAATATCAGGTTCGGCTGATGTTCTATGCACTAAACGCGGTGAAGTGGTGGTCGCTGCACTGCTTGATGATGTTCCTCCAGTCGTTCTCCTCCTTGTGTCGCACGAAAGTTCGTCGTCGCCAATCTCAACCAATAAAAATCCAGATAAATGATTAGGTGCATTACACCTTATGTCTTCTATCCCTACGTTTGGTAGCCATCTCCGCAATGCTCTTGCATTACAATCGCATCTGATCGGGTTTGTGTCTAGGCCAAACATTGAAAGATCTGCACGCCGATCGTCCAGTGCTACCAGTAACTGCGGCTGTAATGTTGTCAAATGACTTCCCGCTACATCTATCGTGATTTGAGATGATCTCGGTAAGGGGAAAAGCAACGCAGGTGGAAGACTTGTAACAGATGTATTTCTAAACCTTACTACAATTGATGGCGATTTCAAACCGGCAAGTACGCCAGATGAAACAGTTTTTAATCTATCTCCTCGTATTCCTAAAACTTCAAGTCGTGGGTGCAATGCCGAGGCGAGTTGATCTGCGCCGATGTTAGTATCTTTTACTTCAACGTCTAATTTCTCTAGAGCAAATAAATACTGTAATGTTCCTTGTACATCAAAATAGCCCAGTCGTGGGTAACCATATGCACGAAGTTCGACCAGGTTTGGTAATGACCTAAAAGCGTTCTTTTCTATTTTTGTGCACTTATCTAAATATCTCATGTCTAAAACACGAAGCGAGCTTAGCCCTTCAAAGTTACCATCAACAATCATCTTAATTGGGTTACTTGAAATATTTAATCTTTGCAAGTTTTTCAGTTTCGGCCAAGAAACGGCAAGTGATCTCGAAACGTCCTCTATTTGATTATTTGAAAGATCTAACGATTCTAACAAAGTTGTCCTGACAAAGGTTTTCTCTGACAATTTAGTAATATTATTAAACGATAAATTTAGTCTATGTAAGAAAGGCGTTTCCAATTGTCCAACAGTTCTTATTCCAGTGCCCGCAAGATTTAAATCTCTTACAGTTTTTGGTTCAGTTAATACATTATTTATAGTTTTTTCAGAAAGTGGATTAAATGAAAGATCTAATTTCTTGATGTTAACCATTACGCTATCCTCCGCTTGTATATCGACAATTTCATTATAAGAAAGATCAACAGATGATACGAAGAAGTATTGTTTCTGCAGTGCTTTTAATGGTGGATGTTCAAATAAATTATTACTTAAATCTATCGATTCTAGCATATGCAAACGCGATCTATCAAAGATGCTTTCAGGCAATTCATTCAACAAATTACCAGCTAAGCCTAACTTTTCCAATCTTATTATACCTTCGAACAATCTGTCGCCAAGTCGATCAATTCTGTTGTACGATAGATCTAAATTTTGTATTTGAGTAGAGTTATGGAACGCCATTTCGCTAACACCTTCAATTTCATTTCGAGCCAAAAGAACTGTTCTTAATTTTGGAAGACGAGCGAAATCTAATTCATCAATATTTTTCAAAGCATTGCCTGATAAATCGACTAATTCTAAATATTGTAAGGTACTAATGAGTTCGGACGGGAAGAAATTGAACTTATTATTCGTTAAAATAATTTCACGCAATCGCGGATGTATTTTAAATGAAGATGGGAATAAATAACTTAATTGGTTATCAGAAATATCAATAACCTCTAAACTAGTACCGGTATTAAAGAATTCGCCCTTGAAAGCATTCAACTGATTGCCTTTTAGTGATAAATACTGAATAGACATGACATTTACAAAAGCTGGCGTTTTTATACTCACTATGTGATTGTAAGATAAATCAAGTACTGTGAGATTTCTAAGATTCTTAAAAGAATTTTCAGACACTTCCTGCAAAAGATTATGGGAGATGTAAATCTTCTCTAAACTAGGATTTTTTAAGAATAAATTAACGGGTAAAGCTTTTAAGCCAACGTGACTTAAGTCGACGATTTTTAAAGCCTGATTTTCGCTAAAAACATTTTGAGGCAAGACATTTATATGTAAGTTGTGACTGATATTTAAATGCACTAAACTTGGTATCGACTGGAAAGCGCTCACTGGAATCTCGGATATTTGATTGTCGGAAATATCTAAGTACCAAAGATTCACAAACTTTAGTTCTTCCTCTGTAAATCCTAGAATTCTATTTTGATTCAAAGACAAATATTCGAGCGAAGCTTCCAAACCGTTGAATACATCGGCTGATATTGAATTTAAGAGATTTCCAGATAAATCTAAGTGACGTAACATTCTAAAATGCTCGAATGCGGCGGGAGGAAGCTCTCTAATCACATTACGGGAGAGCACCAGATTGTTGACTCTGTCGGAAACTGCTCTCAAGATGTCGCTCGACAAAGCCGTTACTCTGTTAAAACCTAAATGGATAGAAACCAAGTTAGGCAGGCGCGACAGTGCAGTCGCTGGGATCAGAAGTATATTGTTGTCGCGCAAAAGTAGCGTTTGCAAACTTGTTAAGCCGTCGAAAGCGTCGTCTTCAACCTGAAAAATAAAACAATATATTAGAGTTCCACTCTTTTCGATTCAACATCCATTATCTTTGTATTGATATTCATATTGTTGAGAGTTGAAGGGCTCTTAATTTATAAGCACTTATCTACTATTTTAACCGTTATTCATAATTGTAAAGCTTACATTATCCAGGAAACATTGAGAACGAAGGATTTCTTCTAGAGTCTTTAATTGAGAATTAAAATTCAAACAAAACTTTTGTTTTAACAAACAGTTTTTATAAAAGAAGCGATCAATTTCAAAGTGTAAAAGCCAGATTGAAAACAAACTTTCAAACTTCGAGGATATTTGACTTCATTTTAAATAGATTTAAAGTTTGTTGAAGTGAGAGTTTAGTAAGAAATGAACTTACAGTTCGTAGAGAGTTGACACCGACGTCCAGATAGCGCAATTCAGTGAGCCCCACGAACGTCCCCGGTGACAACTTGACTAGGTTATTCCTGCTCAAGTCGAGCACTTGTAGCGACACCAACGAATTCAAATGGCTATTGTCGATGTTCTGAAAAGTTATTCATACATTTATTAACTTTTATAAGTAGATTTACCATTTTTTTAAAGTTTTAAAGCTCACAAGAAGAAAAAACGTTTCTCGATTATGTAAGTACTCGTATAATTGTGGTTATTTGGGTCTCTATGTCTATTACATTGTCACTAGTAACTTTATAAACTTACGTTTAAAATTAAACAAAAATAAAAAGACTAATACGCCAGTTTTAATCTTCAAAACATTTTCCAAACTACACTTACCGTAATCATATTACTAGAGAGATTTAACTGGCGCAACGCGGCAAAAGATTTCATCGCGACGGTAGGGAAATCTGTTATGAAGTTTTCCGACAGATCCAACTTTTGCAAGTTTTCTATGCCCAGGAATACGTCGCTGTTAAACTTTGATAGCCTGTTACGACCGAGATCGAGGACTTGCAAATCTCTGAGATTCACGAAGGCGCCGCCCTCTATCGATGATATCATGTTACTGTGCAGATCTATCGCTTCTAGTGTCTTTTGTGATACGAACGATGCTTGTCGAATAAGGGCTGGAACATTTTAAGTATATATTAATTTGAAACAATTGTTTACTTGACGACAAAGGTTTGATCCACTAAATTGCTTTTACTTGTAACTATCGTATTTTAATTATTAAAATTAATTGACATCTCAAATAATAATGTTCTATGAAATTAGTTGCAAAGATATTAACACAATCACACTTTATGATAATATTATATTAAATTCATATATTGGACAACTTCTAAATAAATAAAACATGTCATTTCAGGATTCTTATTTAGAAATGACAATAAAATTTCTCGAGATCCAAATAAAGGCGATGAAATTATGACAATAAATATTACACACATAACATCAGGTGGAATTGTGGTCAAGCGTTTCAGTTATTATAAAAAAAAACATAAAAAAACCTTGAACGATTTAATAAATACCCACAGCAACTTACCTATTCTATTTTCCCGCAGTGAGAGAAGTTTTAATGAGTGCGGCCCGTTGAGGGAGGACGACGGCACGGAATTCATATTGTTACGTTCCAGTCGCAAACTCTGCAAATATTTTTTACTTTAATGTTTAAATATTAACGTATTCGTAAGACCTACTTTTATAAAAGAAAGTAATTAACATAACGTAATGAATAATTTCAAATAAAAGATGCCATATATTAAAAAAACACTGCATCTATTCTACCTTTCCTAGTTTCAGATATCAGCAAAAGAAGGTGCTACTCTTCAAATCTTAAAACTTTTTCAATTTACTTTTATTTTCCTTTCATACAAATTTCTTAAAACTTGAATATCATCAACATACAAACCTTTAGAACATCACAACCAATAAGCAACCCTTCTTCTAAACCTCGTATAGTATTCCCGCTTAGATCCAATTCTTCAAGCGCCGGTAAGTTATGGAACTCGGCGGTCGAGAAGATAGGATTCAAGTTGTCTCCGAGCAGATTGTCGGCGAGGGTTAACTTCGTGATGTTGCCTCTGACACCCGCCAGCAAGCGGTCGGGTAAGCGTCGCAAGCTATTATGTGAGAAGTCAAGCTCTTTTAGCGGTAGACCGTATGATGAAAATATCTGGAACGAAAAATAACATTTTGTACAGACATTTTCTCTACGGTACTGTTTTTATAATATTGTATGCTTTAGCTTTATTGTTATGGGCCATATAAACCATGACATGTTTTAACACCATCGAAGTTTTTTACAAAAATTCCAAAATTATTTTGTCATTATTTCGCCCATTTTGTAATGGTAGTTCTGCAGTGGACATGACTTTTACATGTCAATACTTTCTTAGTAATATTTTACTAGTAAAAAAAGGGTTCGACCCATGATGCGCTCCATTTTCCGCAACTCCACGACTAGCGCGTATTTTTCGTGAATACACATATCTTTGAATTCCTTCGCCGATATGTGCAGGTATTTTACTAGTAATTTTTAATATTTATTACCTAAGTACGTCATAATGGTTTTTCGAATTAAATAACGATACCGAGTTTATAAACAAAGCAGTTTTAATGCTCGGAATTAAAACTTGGAGCTCCCAACTTCCAGTATAAGCGTGATTGCTAACTTTTAATCTGGTATAGCACAAGGAAATACTTTCAAACTTTTAAAACTAACTCAAAGCGCCCGTGGGACAACAAAATTCTTAAGTGGCTTTGCCAAAGATTATATAATTTTCTTATTTTACATATTACGGAAGAAAAAATATTTAATGCCGCTCAGGGTCGTTAAATGGTCACTACTGTAGATTAAGCATGATACAATAACATTAGTGGACTCTCTTAGGGACCAAATATTGTTCTTCAGTTCTTATTGTCCCACCTTCATATTGTCCCAGTTCTTCTTCAGTTCTTATTGTCCCAGTTATTACTTTAAAAAAAAGCAATCAAAATAAAAGGCGTCGGTGGCTCAGTGGTTTAGCTCTTGACTTGCAATCTGC
>QDHC01002842.1:2194978-2211485 GCA_013186455.1 Papilio dardanus tibullus
GCGCCTTGTAAATAGAAAACGGATTTGTGGCACAGCATAATTATAGGTGTTTACCATCTAATTGAACAATGATAAAACTTTTTGTACAATTCACACATCAATCACTGCTACCCGTTTGATTGTTAACGTGGTCTAGAACATGAAGTAAATTTAATAAAAAATGCGAAGGTCTAAATTCTTGCCCTCTTCCCCTATCTACCATTTTCTTATAAGGAATGGATAATGGGGTAAATATCCTCCACTTCTCAAGTTTTCAAAGGTATACTATATTACTTCTTACTAATATAATTAATGCGAAAGTTGCGATAGAAAGATAGATGTTTGTCTGAAGTAATCTCCGAAACGGTTTGACGCATCTAGATGCAATTTGCGCAGTTGTAGAACATTTAAAGGAAGAACACATAGGCTACTGTGTTGTTTTAGTTCCACGCAAACTATCGCGACAGCTAGTACTACTACAAACTTACTATGACAAAGTCCTACCTGTGTTGGTAACGACTGTTGGCCTGCCCAGCGTTGACTGAACGCAGCTATCGGAGCACCGTAAGGCAAAGACGGGTAGTCACCGGCGAAAACAACCCTGTCGCAGTTCATTAAGATGCCGAGTTGTAATGCTCTGTCCACTTGAACTTTACAACGACACGGGTATCTTAAGTCATCGTTTAGTTCTGAACAAGGCACCCAAGCCTGTTGTCCCATGGTGTACGTCACCATTAAGAGTAGGAGTAGCCTTAACATTTTGAATCTGAAACAAAGAAAAATTGGCTTTTGAGAGACTGGTGATGAACAGAGCATGTTAAAATGGTTTAGAACCGTTGTTATTAATCGACCTTGAAATACAAGAATTGAAATTCCGTAGAACCTTTGATGGCGTTTCCTGGAATTAATTTTAAGGCAGACTCAATTCTCCTAAGACAAGCTGAATATAAAATTGAACAATACTGTGACGACAATACGGTATAGAAATTCTTGATAAAAGACCAAAGGCAGGAGTATTCTATTGTTTTATAATTTAATATTATTAACCTTTTAAGTAAAACGATCAGTTTTAAGGCCTCCGAGAGCCTTTACACGTGTAGGATCTAAAAGCATCTTTATTCGTGTAAATAGACGAAAATATAGCTGCAGTAAAAAAAATCGATACAGTACTTTTCTTGAAGGCGCCTTTTCGTTATCTTTGTATTAGAATATTATTAAAAATATCGGCTAAAGACCGTCCGCTTTATTCCGAAACAAGCATCAGCGTTATTACTGTTGTACTTTCAACTTTAGTACTGGTAAAATTTATAGAATTTATTCCAAAATACAGAACATCCTTGTTCCTGTTACTTCCTATGATACATAACTCGGTCCAATGAGACCCCTAGTCTATCTTATATAGTTACTAGTGTCCTCCAGTATCGTATAATCGACGACATATTGGTCCTCGTTTATCGCGGTACTTTATATATTTTTTCGGAATAAGGCGGCATAAGTTCAATTTGCCTGTTTAAGTTCAAAAGTATATAAATATACCTAAATCTCTCTGTCTATTCCTCTAGACTTTGCAATTTTATGCCTATTACTGTGACTCAAGAAACTTATTAACTTGTATAAGTATGACGTAAAACGTAGAACAATATAAATGAAGAGGGCCGCTCAATTATTCAAAGAATATTCCTTAACTTTCACAACTTTCTTGTTAATATTTACACTTTCGCTTTCCATTATCACACGGTCGTAACTGTTATTAGCTAATATTGACCACGGCTCCACTACGAGCGCTCGAATTGACAAGCGTAATTACTTTGCCGATTCCGCAATCGATTGCCGTATTCGTGTCATTCATTAGCGTTCTATTATTGTTTTCATTAAACTTTTAATGAAAAATATAACGTTGTTATAATTAGAATAGGATATTAGACTTTTTAAATTAATATTGCCACCGTAGAAAACAAAATGCTATACGCGTAGTTAAATGTATAATTGTATTATTTGTGGTAGGAGGAATCATTGCCTCCTTTAGACTTATTTCTTTACTTTCAATATTCGTATTAAACCATTCTTGTAGGATAAGTTAATGACAATTAGAAAAACATATTCCACTTCTACCTTTCCAATTACTTAAGTTCCATTCTTTGAACTTATTATATGAATCTAATTATTAACTCTCTCTCTCTCTCTTCTCTCTCTCTCTCTCTCTCTCCCTCTCTCTCTCTCCCTACCGCTGATCCCATTTGGTGGTGGGTCTAGGTTTCCTAATAGATTTTCTCCACATTTTCGTCTGAGACCTAGAACTCACTCATGTCTTTCAGCACTATGTCTTTCCACCTTGTTTTTTGTCTGCCCCTCGATCTGCGATCTGAAAATTACTCTATCAATCTTAATTAAAACAAAACATTACCGTGACCTATAAATGTCTTTTACAGTTTAATAAAATTATATAATAAAGAGTGATCGTAAATACATTAACGCGAGTGCATTATCTAACGACCAGTAAATAGCTCTAATGTGGATAACGACGCTTAATAGCCTCACCTCATAGCCACCGTAATAAAGTGTTAACTTATAAATTGATATAATAGACTTTGTAAACGAGGTGCATATGTCTGACTATTTTATTATTTACTAGCGACCCGCCCCGGCTTAGCACGGGTGCAAATCGGTATAATGCTGATACTATATACTCCAGCGTTTGCAATATTAATATTTTCTTAATATTTTTTTCCGTAAGAACCATCCTTGGGCTTCCACAAACATTTAAAAAAAAGAACTATCGAAATCGGTTCAGCCGTTCACACGTGATGCCGTGACAACGCGAAACGGGTTTCATTTTTATATTTATAGATTTACTCTATGTCAAAAATAAGAAGTACATATTTCAAACTGTTTAATCATCATTTTGCCCTTGTCCCTATGGACGTTCGGTACAGTATGTCCTACTCCTCCATACTTCTCTATCAGCCTTCATTTCTAAACATTAACTTCTTCATTAACTATTTATAGTGTATTGGCTATGGTCTGGTTGTCTATGGGTGTCTCGAGCCTCTCGCCGGCATGACGTCTGTCACGACTGTCAAACTCGTTATGAAATGATATAATTAAAATACATAAAAACTTTACTTTCATCAATAAATACGCTTCAATACTTTGACAGATAATTATTATTTAATTTTAAAGATGTACTACTTAATTTTATCGAATTATCTTTGTACTTA
The DNA here is from genome assembly GCA_013186455.1 of Papilio dardanus tibullus. Classification (NCBI taxonomy): domain Eukaryota; kingdom Metazoa; phylum Arthropoda; class Insecta; order Lepidoptera; family Papilionidae; genus Papilio; species Papilio dardanus. The sequence continues at coordinate 2,198,176 of QDHC01002842.1, forward strand.
ATGTTCTTACAAAATACGTATTTTTTTCTATAGTAATTGAAGAAACTTCAATAAAAGATATAGCCTGCTGGAATTTCTTTTATTCCGAAGTCGTGGTTAGAAGCTTCATAATTAAATGTCATTTTCAGCTCCCCAGTTCTCGTAGCAATTGATATCTTATTCCCATTCTATTGTTTCATAATCATAACACAACAAGCTTAGTAAAGTATGTAGTTTTGTGTAGTAGTAACTTGTTTTATGATTTACTTTTTTAAAGTAAATAATAATAAAAGCTTTAAATCCTTATTGACAATCCCTTAAAATACATCTGCACTATGGGTCTCCCTTAGTGATATTTGGTTTGATTTTATATTTTTGATAAAATGACCATCTTTGACTAGGCTCTAATAATACTATACAAAAGTTAATAAAAGATTATATTGTGATTGTAACCGAGAAAAGTGTACCATAAAGATTTTTTAAATTTATTTTTATATTTGGAACATTTTTGCAGTTCATTTAATAAAACATTCATTAAAACGCCGTTTAACGCAGCAACCAGTTTTTTTTTCCAAAGAAATAAAAAACATTCGTTAATTACTGCAGTATCGTAAAAGCACCTTTAAAACTCATAGAATTGGCTCCATATTTTATAACCTTTAACCCCTTCGGAGCGGTGAGGGGCACGCTTCGATAATTTGCGTGAAAGGAAAATTTAATACCAGGAAATTAGAACCTTCCGGTTATATCTACGCGTTCAATAGGAAAACATGAAATAGAAATGCGTGAAATACTCGTAAAGACTACGTATAAAAATGGTGCACTTTCGAAATTATGTAAAAAATGGTGCAGCTTCGAAATTATGTAAAAGTAGTGTAGTTTCAAAATTAAGTAAAAATGGTGCAGTTTCGAGATTATGTAAAAAATGGTGCAGTTTCGAAATTATGTAAAAAATAATGCAGTTTCGAGATTATGTAAAAAAATAGTGCAGTTTCGAGATTATGTAAAAAATAGTGCAGTTTTAAAATTATTTTAAAATAGTGCAGTTTCGAAATTATGTAAAAAAAATATAAGAATTAAAACGTCGCGCAAAATAAACCAAGGAAATGAGTATTAAGTGTAAGTGTTGCAAGGTTACATTTTGACAAACTTTTAATAGAATAGAATATATTTAATTTATTTAAGAAGTTTATAACCGACTTCCAAAAGCAGGGGTTCTCTATTCGTCTGTATGTTTTTCATTTTATTCTCGCATACCAAAGCAATTATATCAGCTAACCAAAAAGATGTTTCATCGTCAACTAGTCTGAGTAATTCCATGAAACACCATAAAAAAAAAAAGATAATATAATACTTATCAAGATTATCAACCAAAGAGCTCTAAGTATAAAATATCGTAAAATCATACCTATCATATTTGATACAGGGGATTACCCAAACTACATTTGTTACTTAGCGATTCTATAGCGGACGTCGAAAATGTAAGTAACTGACAACGTTCGATATCTCATCCGCGACAAGAACATGACGTATCGAATGTTAATGTCAGTTACATACATCTTTGTCGATTTCATCAGCGATATAGCCAATCGAAAAGTACTTTGGGTAGCCACCCAGATTTTTATAAGGTATAACCGTTAAGATATCTAATAACGCCACCACAACGCCATCAAAATTTATGATATAGAGTAAAAGCTATAATATCATGACATCATTTTAAATAGCCAATTTCACGTTCGGTCTGGTTTTCTGTTATGTTTCAATATGTACCAAAGGTAAAAGTATCCTCATTTACCTAACCTCTAATGTTATATTAAAACGCGTACATTCGTGTAAAATATTCAATAAATATTATAAAGAGAGAAACTATGTATTTTTGTTTGTATTGAAATAACTCAAGAACTACTGGGCCGATTTTAAAAATTCTTTCACCATTAGAAAGCTACATTATCCCCGAGTAACATAGGTTATATTATTAAATTCCACGCTGACGAAATCGCGCGCAACAGCTAGTATTCAATAAAACGACAAACGTTTTTAACTTCTAAGTAATTTAATTTAGAATTACTTTTATTAAATGTCCCGCTCGAAGGACCAAATTCGTTCTTTTAAAATTATCAATGTTGAAATTGGTTAAAACTCTTTAACCTTCCCCCCCCCCCTTATACTCCCCCTTTATACTGATGTGAGGTCATTATAAAAGCATTATAATTAAAAAAAACATTTTCTAATATTTTTAAAGAACATCTCCGTTCATATAAAATGTAAAGAATGTCACGTGACACGCTTTTAAAGTTCCTCACAAACAAGGACGGGACGATATGAGAAGAAAGATTGACTTACCACACGACCGCTAAAGTTTTAAAACTTTTTGAATAATATACTACCGGTAGTTTGTAAAACTAACGATTAATCATTTGCTATAATAATTTTGTATTCATGATATTATTACATTAGAAATAATTTCTCTTCTTCAATAACCATTATATGCATATTTTTTTAGTTAAAGACTAATTAAAATTAGGGAAATAAACTCGACTTAATAGAACTTGCTGCATGAAATAAGACGGTGACTTTCTTGTCGTATCTGTCGTTGAAAAACATGAGAGCAGGGGGCTACCTAGTACTTTTTGATTGGCGATATCGCTGATGGAATGCACAAAAATGTATTAAACTGACATTTCGATAAGCATATGCTTGTCACGTGTGGGATATCCAACGTCAGTTTCATACATTTTTGACGTTCGCTATAGAATAATTTCGTAGCTAATTTACTTTTAATAACCCTCCAGTCTTGTTTGAGACAACACTTTTAGTCGTCAAATTATTTCACCTCACTAATAACATGCTCTACCCTCGCTGTAATCTTTGGTATGAATCAGACGCATATCAATTAAGTAGCACACTATACACAAACAATCACCTAACACGTGTCTTAAGCCATGTTTGCATTAAGATAGTATTTTAGTCGACTAGCAAGTATCGGAAGAAAGAATTTACTAATCTACTATAGTAAAATGTTACTGTTCGCACACGTTTAGTTACTAAATTACTTTTTACTCGACTAAAATACTATCCTGATGCGTACGAGGCTTTAGATATTATTCAATTAATAGTATATAGAAACCGGTTTTTAAGAATAACTGCAATTTAAACAATTCCAATTCAAAGAGGTCACTTGCTCACAGTATAAAACCACAACGATGTACCAATTTCTCGACCACGTTGAAACCGTTATTACAACGGTGTATGTACATTTTAATTTTATTATTTAAATATTGAAAGTAATAAAAACTAGAAGAATGTAAACCACATCTGTACATAAACAACACTTTTTTCCTGCCTCGCACAGCCGCACTGAATGGTCTGTCCTCTGCGGTATTTCCAAACCACTACGACTTAGGGATCTTCAAGAAACGAGCGCATCACCTCCTAAAAGGCCGGCAAGGCATCTGTGGTTCCTCTGGTATTGCAGATGTCCATGGGCGTCGATGCTCATCTCGGTGTTCCCGCTGCTCGTTTGCCCCCTTTTCTTATAAAAAAAAACTAAAATATATGCAGTATCTACGTTCACTTTTGCTATTCTGTCATTCGTTTATTCTTATGTGATCTGTGACCCAACTTCGCTTATTCAGCTATGTAAATAATTAATAATAAGGAAAAAGATTTACTTTTCTCAGAATAAACATACGAGTTTAATTACGTTGCGGTAAAGACAAGCTGATGTTTTTTTTAACATTTAAAGTGATACTTTTTTGTAAAGTGATATTACTTTATTATAAACTAGCTGTTGTCAGCGAGTTCGTCCGCGTGGAATTAAATAATATATCCTATGTTACTCGGGGATAATGTAGCTATCTAACGGTGAAAGATTTTTTAAATCGGACCAGTAGTTCTTGAGTTATTTCAATACATACAAAAATACAAAGTTTGTCTCTTTATAATTATTAGTATAGAAAAATACCCACTAAAAACAGTAATTTATAAGAACTCACTACAGTTGATTCCCTCTTAATTGAAATATTATATCTCAATCAACTTATTTAATACACCTTTCATATTATGAATTCCAGTATCATAGGATTGATTTATAGACATAATTTGAGTATATGCCAAGGTATCTTTCAAGTATGACAAGTTCTTACTAAATGCGAATATCAATAAATATTTCATCGATCTTTCCCGAGGATATCGTGACTTGAAAACTTATACCTACGGTGTTATTTACTTCATAGTTATATGTAAATTTAGTTTCACGGCCATGTGTACGAGGTATATATTCAATATACACTCCCTAAGCCTTGTACGCACCAGGATAGTATTTTAGTCGAGTAGCAAGTAGCAAGTATCCGAACATAGGATTTATTAATCTATTCTACTAAAATGTTGCTGTTCGGACTCTTTCAGTTACTAAATTACTATTCTAGTGCGCAGGTTTAGGCTTAAACGACTCCGAACAGTAATAAATCCTTTGTTCGGATAAATGCTACTTGCTACTCGACTAAAATACTATCCTGGTGTGATCAAGGCTTTAACCTAAAGAGGTGAGCAAAGACGGACGAACTTCAGACGTTCTGGATCCCAACAAGGCTTTTGTCTCTTTTCTTTCAATGCATCAAAACTCGTCGGTTAAGAGTAAACAACTCACGTATTTTCAGTATCATTATACCTTTTTAAAATATATTTATACCGGATATTGCTTCAGGAAACATATCGTTTTAACAGTTTAGATTTTATATAGAAGTATACTCGTATTCAATTACAATATGAAACTCGATACTTACATTTAAACAAGGCAACACCGCATTACATAGTTGATACATAACTGTTTTTTTATATTATGAAATGAAAAACTTTGTATTTTTGTATGTATTTTACTCTTGAACTACTGGGCCGATTTATAAAATTCTTTCACCATTAGAAAGCTACATTATCCCCGAGTAATATAGGCTATATTTTTATAATTCCACTCGGACAATATCGCGAACAACAGCCAGTATATTGATAGGCTTATCTTCGGCTCGGTTGAATCAATTCGGATTGAAACTAAAGGGGGTGGAGATTATAAGGGTCTGGGATTACGAGTAAGCGGTAAACTCTCATTTGGCTTAAAGCACCCACGCGAACAACTCGCTACCTACAACAATGCCCATTTATTATTATCACATATTATCCCATACCAAAAGAACACCTTAATCTTATAAAGGTTTCGGTCTTATATCTTTCGCACATCAGCATTATTGTAATTTTGGAGAAATATTTCCTTAAATTTTAGTGAAATTGTACCACAATCATATTATGGTTATAGTTATACCACAAAGTGAGGAAAACTATGCCATAAAATGTACATTGTATCGTTTTAAATAGGACAAGGGGTTTATCAAAAACATAGCTATTAACCGACTCGAACGGCAACCAAGTACGAGTACTCGATCAACATTCCAAAAGTCCAAACTTTGATAAGTACTACTAATTTTACTGGTATATTCTTTTTTATTAATTCCGTAAACACTAAATTAAAAAAAAATAATTTCAAACAAGCATAGTGTCTTAACGAGTCCTCATTAGCTGGTGAAGTAGTATGGTGGTAGTAATAAAAATGCTGTCTTCATGTCAGACACATAGTTTCACAGCTCTGTTAGTTTCCACGACATCCTGATGCGGTACCTTGTTAATTACTAGAAAAATGGACTGCACCGTTCCAAGTTCTTGGAATCGGATAGCATGCCGTCCTTACGATGCAAGCTTAAGTGCGGATCTGTACCGTTACTTTGATAGCGGTGGCCGGCAAATATCTGCATTCTTAACACATCGACGTCTTAGAAAAACTTATCTACAACAAAATACATGAAAATACCCGAAATTAAATGATGGTGGATGAAAGTCTATTTGGCAGGGGAGGCGACGCATAGGAAGAGAAATTATCCTCTTGCTGTGCATCTCATCTTCGGTAGATTAAGGGTAGGCAAGGCATCTGCAATCACAGTTATCTATGGGCAGCGGTCGCTTAGCTACTACAGCGAATTCAGGTGGCCGCTTGCTCGTTTGTTACTTTATATTATAAAAAATGTTCACAATTTAATAATTCATAAATATAGCGTTAATAATATTATTTTTAAAATAAATAAGGCACAGTTTAAATAGAAAACTGTCAATATGCAATGGACAGCATGCGTGTACCAGTACAGTTAGATAAATATTGTGTGTTTGTCTTTCCGGTTACACCAATAGCGATTGTTAACAGGCTCACGACACGTCGCTAACCTCATTTCAAGTCCACTTTACCCTATTGCTGTTAAGATTATGGTTATTATAGTATACATTAGTTATAACTGTGTGTCAACTTTCATACTAACACGGTCATAAAGAGGTTTCCCATGACTAGACTTACAAGCCACTTTTAAAGCCATCTTCCTTAATAGATTGCGCTACAAATTAAAAAAAATATATTATCTGTTAACCGACCACAAACATAAGGAGGTTATGGGTACTTCTTACAACATCAAATTGTCTATAACATTTATTTAGAGAATATAAAGAAAAAATGTCTCCTAAAGCACTAAGCATAAACTATTTAACATTTGCTTCAGTACGTGAATTATAACAGTTAAAGTTTACTATGTTTACTTTCTAACAAATATCTTACACAGACTAAAAACATCCACTTAAATCATAATTCGATACCGTTACTACAAAAAGCATGACACGAAAGTCTAATTAGATGTATTTTGCGCTACTCTGTGCTTACAAGCACAACATATTATCGAGTTTAAAAACCGGTCCATGTACCAGACCTTGGTGCGACCTACGCAATCAAGTGCTTACAACGCCCAAACTGACGCCCAAGAATGCGACTTGACATTAAAATTCAGGTCAATATTCTCTATTTAAATCATTACACAGGTGTTATTGTTTAGCAGCAGCTGACCTCGATACACGGACAGGATAAGCTGTGGTATTTTGTGCCTATTTGAATTACGCCAATTGGGCGTTTAAGGCAGCGGATAGTAACAGCGGTGAGCATTCGAACGATAAACTTCTACGACCAATCCATCCTTAGATATCAGTGTTTGCAACAATAAAAACCATAGAGATGAATGTTGCTGGCAACATCACAGAGTGCTTTCTCTATGGTTGTAAATTAAAACAATTTATGGACTTATTTTAATGATTCATTAATAATTTATGAATGCTATCCAATTCGACAATCTAAAGATTCTTGTATAATGAGAGACAGTTGTATAACGGTAAGAAGATTTATGGTAACTGTACATTATGTAAATTAAGCGGAATTATGAGAGATTTTTTACATAACTCGCTTCGTTAAATAATAGCTTAAATATCATTAATTAATATGCCTCTTTTCTCCTTTTTAAATACGCCGTTATAGGTCGTTCCTCTAATTAAATATTCTATTAAATGATTACCTCAAGAACGATTAAAATCGATCAAAACCTGTGTTGACTACAATTTTTATCTTTCTTGAAAAGCATGCCTGTTATTTCTCCTTGTTGATTTTAAGACTTAAGCATGTTTTGAATATTTTGCAAACGCGAATCCAAGAAGTTTATTGTTGTTATTATTATATTTAGGTAAGGATAAAATAAATAATATGTAAACAAATACAAGTGAACAAGTCCTGAGGCGAATAAATATTTTATTTAATGTAACCCTACTTCCGAGAAGTTAATTTCATACAGCTTTATTCCGAAACGAGAATCAGTGTTATTACTGTTGTACTGTCTACGTTTGGTACTGGTACATTCATAAAATGTATTCCAAAATACAGAACATCCTTATTCCTGGTTCTACTTATGATACATAATTTGGTCCAATGAGTTATTTAGTTCTGAGTGTCCTCCAGTATCGTATAATCGACGACTTACTGGTCCACGTTTATCGTAGTACTTTATACATTTTTTTGGAATAAGGGGTATAATGTGTATTTGTCAAGTACGATTGTAGTCCTTACCAAGTATTTACAAATACAATATAATCGCCTTTTCTTTATCGTTGCGTTAGCTTTACAGATTTTATTTCCTTTTATGATAAAAGTGAAACGGGCACAAAGGTCTGACCTATTACTTAAAAGACTTTGCAAAGAGTATTTGCGTGCCGATTACGGATTTTCCTGAGGAATAAATTTTATTGTTTTGTAAATGGTCTTTAGGCATTTTTTTCTATGTTTGCAACATTATCGGCTTATGATTAAGACTTACGTGTTTCTAGCAGTAAAATAGTAATAAGTTTAATATGTACTAAAGTAGTTTTTTTTTAAATTTATTCAGATTAAAAGTAAAACTAGACTTACTTGCTTATACTAATTAAGTAAGATCGATTAAATCAAAACTAAAATCCTTTCTATGGTATACATTTCTACAAAAGGTCTCTACTGGGTTATTTATTTCGCAGTTAAGTTAATTTAACATTTATTTTAAGACAAATAACTTATTATTAAATCCATTTAACGAATTCAAAGCGAGCGGTGTACAAATAAATAACACGGAACCGAAATTTAAATAAAAACGTAATATAAAAGTGCATGATAGTCCCCCACACAAAGTAAACAATCAAACCGAAAAACGACCGCGCTGTTTGCAGAAGTAAGATTGGGGCCGCCTTTACAAGTTCTGTTTACACAGACAACATCATTGAGCGTAATCGCTTTTCTTACTCATTCCTTGCTTTGACTTTTCAATAAATATCCATTTATGGTTATAAAAATATTGGCATATTAATCTATTTTCTATTTCCGCTTTATAAGGTGTACCAACATAACAAATATTTTTTTGCAATAATAGATGGCGCTAGTAGTCCTATACTTTTCTTCATTAGAGGTACTCATGGTATACCAGTTGTCTAATTGTTATAATTATTCGGATGTTACTTCAAATAAAAAAGCCTTGTTAAAAATTAACTATTTCATTATATAAAGTAATTCGAATAAAGTTCACTTACAGTCTATATTTATACAATCTTTGAGCTCCCGATTAAAAACATAAATCAAGTATTAAAATATTTTAATACGAAAAACATCCCATCAATCGCTTTAGTGGATAAAGGGCGAACGAACCGCGCCTTAGGCTTTAAATAAACTTAAGAAAATTAATGAGTAAACGGAATCTTTAATTAATTCAGAGTAGCCGCAGATATTTACGAAACGCTGATGTTTAACAAAAGTTTTCCAATATAACTAAAAGTACGAAAACGTAGCGATCTTTCGATTAGTGATTCGCAATCAAGAACATTAAGCTGCGGTTTTACTACGATTAAATGCAAACAAACGAAATTAAAGGAACTTCAGTTTGCAAATAACTTTGAGAATGTCTTAAGCAATATTGAATGAATACAAAGTATATTAAAATTCAAAGTCTTGATAATAATCATACTGTTTTATTATCTCATGTTTCCAAGAATCTGTAGCGTTTAGACTAGCTTTTTTATTAAAACGTAACTTAGTCCTTACGAGTAACTATTAATAGAGATTTGGGAAGTGTTATAAAGATGCGTAGAAGCAACGAAACTGGTAAGAATCTTCACGAATAGATAACTGCGTAATATTTAGGTATTCATGTGTATTTGAATTGATACTTTGTTTCGTCACTTTTATTCTAAAACTTATCAAAACTTAGAAGTCGCACAAAAATATGTCTAATGCATTCATTCTTTAGTCATTTGTAGACGAGAAATATCCGCGTCATGAACGAAATCTAACTCGATCAAGGTCAACTTGCTTGTGTTTTGTTTTTGTTTTACCTAACACTAAACCGACTGTGTTAATTCTAATATGCAATATATAACATAGAAAAATCTACGAATAATATGTAAATATAACTAGCTGTTTATTTTCTAACCATTTTATTTCGAACCGTTAAAAGTTTAAAGAAACGAGGCTACTATTATGCTTCCGCTACACTTCTAATGTGCATCATTTAATAAATAGTTGAGAAACTAAAGCATACATTTCGCGTGTCGAAGCACCGAGCACGCGATAAAATGCAATATTTCACTATGTTTTCTTTGCCCAAAGCCTTGTACGCACCAGGATAGTATTTTAGTCGAGTAGCAACCAGCAAATATCCGAACAAAGGATTTACTAATCTATTCTTTGCTATTAAGACACGTTTAGTTACTAAATTACTGTTCTAGTGCGTAGGTTTAGGCTTAAACGAGTCCGAACTACTGTTCATTTTGAAGCCTAGATTTACTATGTACTGTAAATCCTTTGTTCGGATAAATGCTATTTGCTACTCGACTAAAACACTATCCTGGTGCGAACAAGGTTTAACAGATTATACAGAGTATTACCAGCTAATGTTGGTTAACTCAGAACAAATAGAGGTATTAAAAGGTTAAAGGTTTCGACCCATGATGGGCTCAATTTTCCTTCACTCCACGACTAGCGCGTATTTTGCGTGAATACACATATCTTTGAATTTCTTCGCAGATATGTGCAGGTTGCATCACGATGTTTTCCTTCACCTAAGAGCGTCGGTAAATATGTACATATGAACATCGAAAATCGAAAAACACATTGGTACATGGCGGGATTCGAACTCGGGACCTGCAGTTTACAAGTCAAGAGCTAAACCCCTGAGCCACCGACGCTCCTCAATAAGATTATTAAGAGATATTGCGAAAATCCGCGAAAACTCTTAACCGTCTATCCGTTGAAAAGAAATCATAAAAGTGTTAACTACGATTCCTGTTTCATTTAGTTCCGTTCTATCTGTCGGCATCCGTTTGTAGACGGAAACATCTCCGCGCCGCCTCCGTTCCGCTCCGGTTTCCGCTCTAATTAACTACGGATTTTAACTGACACTAATATTAACACTTTTCACGAAGACTATTTGAAATTATACGACTGTATTCAATCAATTTCTTAACTTAAATAAATCTAAGAGTATAGAAGTAATGTAAAAAAAATGTTTCGTTCTTTGGCTAACAATATTTAATTTTTAGATGATGGTAAATAATAAAGTTTTCTTGGACCCTAATGGTACTAATTATAAAGAATCGATTATAATAATTAAATTGTTGTAATATTAGTAGTAATTACTTCATTTCGTAAAAACCATCTTTCCTTTTTTGCATATTTTTTGTTTGATTTTGTGTAACATTTCGTATCATACTGTAAGGGTATTGAAACACTAAATTTAAGTGTTACGTGTCAAAAGGTAGATAAGGGGCGTTTTTTTTGTAGCCGTCGTCAGCAGAACACAAAATATTTTACGAGTCATAAAATCTTTATTAAATTACACAGGGTCATGTGTAACAAAATCCCAACTGAGAAAGCATTTTCGGGCTGATTAAATTTTAACTTGAAAGTGATATAAAATGAACGTGTAATTTATTACTTTTTAAAATAATAAAGTGTGTAAGAATTCAGGTCCCTTCAATTACGTATCTGTGTAATGTACGCGTAAATGAGCCATGAAATGGTTACGTTTTAAAGATTTTTTATTTATGTTATTGACTGTACTACAATATTCTCCAGATAAAGTACAGTCGTTGCCACAAGTTGTTTAAACCGCAACAATTATGAGTTGGAACAGGCACATTGTAAGTTGTAACAAAAGATAACAACTACATAGTTTCACAAATGCACCTCTAACTGGTGGTGAGTTTAAAATGTATGTGTTTTTTTATCTTTAGAAACCGCATGGAAAGTCCACTTTCACTTGTTTCCCACACCTATACGCCGTTTAATTACTACCATAGAATACCTTTGTAAGGTACTGCTCGTGGTTTTTGCATTTTCTTCATACGAGTATAAGATTTCTATCGATTTGTCATTCATTTGTAATATAATATCGAAAGGAGGAAATGAAAATTTTTAAAGAATTTATTTTTGCTTCACTTATATTGAAAGCCAATAATCCTAACTCTTGTACTTGAGAGAAGTTAAACTTAAATCTTTCTTCAGTGGACACCTCGGGGCAAATATCTTTGTCTAATTTATCGGAATGGTTGTCCATTTAGATCAGTACTGGTTTTAAATCTGTCTAACTTTTGATCTACGTTTACGACTTATAAATTGGTACCCTTTAATGACAGTAAAAAGTTTTAAATCATAGCAGTAAGCCAATAGGTTAAAAGACGTCTGAGCTTTTATTTTACAGTAGTATCGTTTCAAGTAACGAGATGAGTTTTGTTTCAGATTTTTTTTTTTACCAACATTTTCTCTGAAAAAGAATCGTCACAAATCCCTAATCGTAAAGTGAACCTATCATACTAAAGAAGCAGCTATTCTCTCGCATTGTCTTTAGACAAAGAGCTCCGTTGACTGTTATTGTTCAAGCGTAGTTTTCTGAGACGATAATGAAAACAGAAAAAAAAGAAAAAAGATTGGAGACTTTCCGGCCAAGTGTTAAAATCGTAACTCAACCGTTACGCCCTCGAAACTTATTTCGTCTAAATGGAAAATGATTTTTTTTTGTGCTCCAACTTTGAAAAGAAGTCCTTAAACACTTCACATTTATTGTGAAGAAAGTTATGAAGTTTTTATTAAAGCATATATTAATATACTTTTCTTATTTTATTATATTAAAAACCTATAATGACATCCAAATGTTAATACAATCTTAAATTAAAAAGTAAACTAAACAAAAGTAATTCTCTTCTATGTGTTTTATTATCAACATGTTTATTAAAAAAAAACTCATTGACTTGATAACCTCCTTCTGTTGGAAGTCGGTTAAAAATTATGTTGAACTAAGAATGATTTTAACAACAAGCTTGTTCTTTCTTCTTCTTTTCATGTAATTAGTGTACAAGTACTGATTACAATTATTACTATAAACAATTATTTAAAGAATAGGTACTTTGTCAGGCTTCGTAATAACATTTGATATGAAAATTGAAGTTTTCAAGAAAGAGCGAATTTATGTAAAAAATGACAAAGTAAGTAAGATAAAGTGGCAGAAAGTTTACACATTAGAATAAATGTGATAGGCCTTTATAACGTAAGGACCGCTCGCTTTGAGAAATAAATTCTTTATCGAGAAACATATCTAAATGGTTTGGTTAATATTATATGAGAATAAGTACAGTTGCTAAAAGTAAAATGTAAACAAAGAATTATTCACTTAAATAAGTAGTTACTGAATGTCGTTTTACACACATTTAGGCTCTTTGTAGAGGGCTACGCGAATCTGAGATTTAAGTCTGTAAGGGCCTAAAGCATTAAAATTTAATAGAGATTTTCCGACATATAAGATTGTATGGCGTGTTCCGCTTACCCTACGGCTTCATTAGACCGAGTTCGCGATAAACACCGATATTTTATTTCGACTTAAGTCCGTTTTTATCGCGAACTCGGTCTAATGAAG
>QDHC01002842.1:2212207-2238221 GCA_013186455.1 Papilio dardanus tibullus
TTCAAGAAAGAGCGAATTTATGTAAAAAAATGACAAAGTAAGTAAGATAAAGTGGCAGAAAGTTTACACATTAGAATAAATGTGATAGGCCTTTATAATGTAAGGACCGCTCGCTTTGAGAAATAAATTCTTTATCGAGAAGCATATCTAAATGGTTTGGTTAATATTATATGAGAATAAGTAGACTTACTAAAAGTAAAATCTAAACAAAGAATTATTCATTTAAATAAGTAGGTACTGAATATCGTTTTACACACATTTAGGCCCTTTGTAGAGAGCTACGCGAATCTGAGATTATAGTCTGTGAGGGCCTAAAGCAATAAAATTTAATAGAGATTTTCCGACATACTCGTATAAGATTGTATGGTGTGTTCCGCTTACCTTACGGCTTCATTAGACCGAGTTCGCGATAAACATTGATATTTTAATTCGGCGTCAATCCGTTTTTATCGTTAACTCGGTCTAATGAAGTCATAAGGTAAGACACTAAAATTGATTTGGATAGCCTTGTGTACAAAATGACCATAATATTTAATTGATACGTAATCTACTTTTTTAATGGTAAACATCGTGATGCAATCACATATCGGCGAAGAAATTCACAGATACGCTTAAAGTCACGCAAAATACGCGGTAGTCGTGGAGTTCCGGAAAATGGAGCCCATCATGGGTCTACAATCTACTTTTTATACCCAAAGCCGCACCATTAAAATTCGATTTAATGTTAAAAGCGAGCATCATAAAGGCACAAAAAAATATCCAGCCGAAAAATCGCTTTCATGTTCAGTGTAAAATCGGTGAAGGCATAAAAAGACGTAATGCATGTAGATATGCGGCACATAACAATACGTGACCTGAAAGCATTCCTTTCAGGTCACCCCGAGCGCCTTGCGACTGCCATTTGAACGACTCTTCCCTAATGCTACCACTTCATTCTTCTTACCCCTTACTTCTATTCAATTCAAGAACATTTAACTTCAAAGTATAACGCTCTGCATTTCATAATATTTCACTAATCACATTTCGTTTTAGCAATATAAAAATATTTACGAGTACTTATTGATATTAAGCTAAAAGTTTTTGTTTATGAAATCTGCTTGAAAAACAAAAATGAAATATTTTTACTTTTACACAAGCAAAAGGTCGGAATCTCGATATTAAAATAAGATCCAGAGGTGATCCACGAGTGATAAATTCCGGCCTGCTTTAAATCAACTCATAAAATAATGCATAACATTTTACATGGACTCTACGCCCTTATTTGGTTTGCTTCATTGGAGTCTATTAAATTGATACTTAATGCTATTTATAAAATATAGTAGTATCTTTCTATAAATCAGTACAACCCGTAACTTGGAATGTGTAAGCTCCCCTGGTTTAAACAAATAACGGTGAAAAAAATGAACAATCTTGAAAAGTAGAGCTAAGGTAAATGAAAATATTCCGACACGTCGAATGCCAACTTTGACATTTTCCTCTCAAACTCTCTTTCAATGTTCGCGCAATAAATTACTTCGTACAAAGTAAACAAAGTTTTTTATTACTTTACTTCGGCTGCCTAAACAAAAACAAACTCCCCATAAAAGGTTATTTTGATAGCCGCTGCGTTTAAACAGAAAATCATTACAAAAGCGATTTTTCATTAGAGGTCCCTTTGGCCTTCATTTTTAAACCTAACTTTTCTTTTATTTCAGTATTTAGTTAATATTCTTTTAATGGCTATGAAATAAAGAAAATCTTAAGAGAAATGATAGGATAAAGTGTCTTTTCGATTGCGGATATGTTTTATGAATGTGTAATAGAAGGCGTGCTTTACAATATGCTGAAATAACTTGTTAGAATATTTTAAACTAATTATAACCACAAAGTGCAGCAAAAATAGGGTTCTAACTAGCAACATTTATAACGAAGTAGGTATATGTTTGTTTACCATTAATTTATTTATTTTTAACTAGTTGTTGTGCGCGACTTCGTCCGAGTGGAATTAAATAATATAAACTATGTTACTCGGGGATAATGTAGCTTTCTAATGGTGAAAGAATTTTTGAAATCGGCCCAGTAGTTCTTGAGTTATTTCAATACAAACAAAAATATAAAAATACAAAGTCTCTCTCTTTACAATATTAGTATAGATAAAGGCGATGCATATTAAGGAACCATTTGTTTGTTGTTCAAGCATGCAACATACCTATTATATACATTGTTCAAAGAGTATAAAGTCATGCGTGGATTTTTATATTTTTTAACCAGACCTTCCAATTTATTTTTCACATCCAACGTTATTTTTATATTATCCATTAAGTTTTGTTTTCAGCCAGCAACAAAATACCGGAGTTAAATGAATAAAATAAAATATCTGGAATTACATCCAACCACTGAGAGCGCTTTGTATTTCCAACCAAATTACTTTTTGAAATTCAAAGTTATTTTACCGAGTAATTTAAAAAAAATCATCCTACAAAAATAGATTTTTGTTTTAACTACGTTTTATAAATTGTATTTCCAACGTATATTAAAAAAATATTTTTTTTATTTTTCGTCGTCAGTTCATGATTATGTCCCACCAAAGCTCGAGGCCTACTTTAAGTTAGAGGGAATAGACCATAGTTAACAACACAGACACAGTGTGGATTTCTTAATTTCTTCTTTGCATTTCATCACCAAAACGAAATGTTTATCCTTCACTAATAACGTTTGCGCTATCAATTTTATATTTATTATTACAATATTAAATACAATTCTCATTCAAAGTTTAATTTATTCGCTTCAGTACACTATAAAAGTATGTAATAAGTGAATGATAATATACAATTTGAAGCAAAAGCAAGAAGGTTACGGTTGTTAAACATCTCAGTCTCACGTAATGTCGCAATTTGCGTTCACAATACAACTAACTATTCTAATTTCCAACAAAATGCTTTGTCGTCTAAGTGAGATTCAGAATTGTTCTTTTATTTAATTTACTACAAATTAACGTCCGCAGTAGTCTTTCTGATTTTATTTTTAATATGAATGTAATAAAGAATCTGAAACGCTTAAGTGATTTCTGCTTTTTTCTCTAAAAAAACAAAAATAAGAATCTGTTTTTGTACAAGTAATTCGACAATGAAAACGTAAGTTAGTGTTTGTCCTGATATGGATTTAATTTTGTATCTATTCAACTGTGATCAAAATTACTTAGTGTAGATTTTTCCATTTACCATGAAATAGTCAATCATGAATGCTCAATATTATCGATTCAAAGTTAAAGAAGTTGGCTTAAACTATCTTAAGTTAACACACGCAATAGTTTTAATTACAACTCAATCGTACGCAATTCGTAAGACGAAGTATTGCGATATTCGGATCATATTTCACAAATTGTGTTAATACAATAGAAGATAATCCGACAACTTGGCACAACAAAAGCAAGTCACGAACACTTTTGCCCGCCATTCTCGAAGTTATGACGCTCAACACGCTAAGAAACTAAGAACAAACTATTCGAATGGAACTCTACGTTCACAATCGCAACACGTATTCAGAACATTAAATATACACGAACTGTATCGTTTCATCGTAATCATATTGCTTATGGCTTCGTATAACTTTATATTTATACAATACTAAACCGTGTAGCAAGTTGAAAGAACAATTTTAGGTATATTCATCTCGTCAAAAAGTTCCCAACATTAACAAAATACAAACTAAGTAAGTAATTTAGGATATCAACACAAAAAAATTTAAACTTTATTAAATACAGAATCTTAAATAACGTTAAATGTATTGATGAATATTTCCTCAAAATAGTTGGCTTGTGATATTAATTTTTATTTTATCCGGGTTCTCTATATTTGGAGGTGGTCTGCCTGCCCACTCGGCCTTACTGACCAAAACAACATAAGTAGATATAAAGATTTCATAAATTTTAAAACCCAATAAATATTCTCTCTGTGTATTTATTGATTTATTTGCACGTTAGATAAAAAACACTTCACAATTTGACGACTCCTCTTCAAAATATTCTTTAGCAATTTTTCGCTATAAGAAAAAAATCTCAAATGTTATGTTGCTACTTGATGGTCCTTTATATCTATAGCCCTTGAGACCCGCATCATGTTAAAGGATTTGTTATGTCGTTAGACAGCTTAATCTCCGGTATCAGCACAAAATAGTTTAATATCCGGGAAGGAAGCTAAGGTGTACTTCCAAGTATACAAAGTAAAAGGTCTACTTCGAAGATACTAAGAAAGATGTTGAGCAAAATCATTTCAGTAAACAGTGTCAGTACAATGTTACTTGAACGTGAGTATTATACAACAACATAACTCACTCCTGTAACTTAGAAGCGTAGGCAGAGATAACGGACCTCCATTTGGCACGATCCTGACACACCTCTCTCGCGTCTTCGACATTCATACATCTACGCATGCATACACGACGGTTACGCCTGCTCTTAATACCGGTCTTCTTGAGTAATTCCTCAATTTGACCGGTATAAGGCCGCGTCGGGCGATCCCGTCCAACACTGCCACTCACTTTCGCATTATGCATCTTCTTCGTTAACCTGCATTCATTCATCTACTCAACATGTCCAAACCATCTAAGCATACCTTTTTCAACTCTACATACATCTTGTTCCAAACCACATTCTTTCCTTACAACACTGTTCCTATGAGTATGTGAGTACTATATTTACGTTAAAGAATAAATAATTGTCTAAAAATTTTATTTCATACACACTTAAGCGGTATCTGTGGTTCTTTATTTGTTTTTTTACAATGAGTTTTCATTAAAAAAAACTTGTTTAAAATACACAGTGATGACAAATATATTTTTAACACACATTTTTGTCAGAACCTCGCGGTGATTACTTTCAAAAATATTAAGAATATTTCTCATCAGGTCCAATGTGCATAAGTTCATGTTGATCATAACAAAATTTATAGAGAAATCATCGAGCTTAGCCAACGGCGTAATTACTGTCTTTGAGCGTCTCCTCGCCCAGCTATATTAACAAACTAATAACTCCGATATTCAACCAAGAACCAGCTCAATTTAGGGGGGCCGGAAAATTTTGATTACTTTATAACTTGATTATTAAAGACATTTGTATTCAAAATATGTTAAGTTTTGATTTAAACATACCTTAAGTTTGAATTAGTCTTGTAACTACAGAATAGAGTTAAGAAAGAAACAAAAGAAAAGCGACATTCGTATGAGACAACAATTATTGGAATATGGGCTTCGAGAAACGAATGTTTTAAGTGATCCATCCGGACCGCAAGTTGGAAAAACTAAAGTTCATTGCAAAGCAAAGTAAAACATGAAAACATTTGACAACAGAACTTATGTTTTTAGCTATTTAATTTGTTTTACTTATATTACATGAAAATATTTCTCTAACGGTATGTGAATATCGAAGTGTTCAGATTACCGCGCCTTCGATTTTCCGGATTATGAGAGCATGACTTATCGATAGAGTGGATAGAACGAATATATTCTGTTATATAAGCGATTTCTTTTTTAGCAACTATTATAAACGAAATTAACCTTATTAATAGACAAGTTTATATAGACGCAATTATGAAAAAGATGTAAAATAGCACGCAATATTACCTATGACAACTAATATCCACCTGATTTATAAATCAAACACATTATACATACATATAGCTATATTATATATATTTTATGACTAAGTAGACTAGACTCTATAACAGTAGGATAAAGATTAAGCTTAGTACAAATAAATATCTATCAGTATTAATGAAATTCTTTGAAATATTCTACATCGTTAAACCTGAAAAATCTTGCACTAGCTCGCTTAACGTAGAACCATTAAAACACTTTGCCGCTCTTAATAACACCTCTAACAAACTTTTCAGTTCTCGAATTAATCCCTTTCAATCTGCTAAACGAACTTCGAAGTGTTCCAGACAGAAAACTTCGCTTGTGCGTAACAAAATTGCTTTTCGGATCGTTTCCAACAATATGCAAATAGATTTCACCATCTCGAAGCGTCTCTGTGGTATATTCGTTAATTATATCTGATTAAATTTGATTAATTTTAAGCGTTATACTCGAATTTAATTGTGAACTGTGTATTCTTGAGTGTCAGTTAATCTTAAGGCGAAAGATTAAAGCGTCGTGTTTAACTTGCGCCGACTCAAAATTAACAGAGCTTTCCTTAACATAAACAAAGAGCTTGCTATTATCTGCTAGATTATTTAATATGGAAAAGGGAATTTACTCGATGAATACCTCGATTCTATTATCGTTTGTGTTATAGAAGTGTTTATGTATGATTATAATACGAATATCATTTGAGGAAACCTTTTGATATTTATCTTCTTAAACTAGATTTTTACAACATGCTCTACATTATGCTGTGAACTTTAAAAAGTGTCATGAATAAATTGTGTTTGATCGAATTTTAACTTTTCTTTCAGAACTTACTAATGCTATATTTTGTGATTTTAGCTTACAACATATTTTACTATGTTTTCCGACCTAAGTAAACAAAATAGAAATTGATACTTCGTTAGCAAACATAACCGAACACTTTCGTAGTTATTCGCCAATGTAGTGTGATATTTCAAAACTCTCGCCTCAGATATTATCATGTTACAAATTCATATCATATTCTAGGATGTGACACGATTAAAGTTATTTATACCACTAACTGAAGATATCAAATGGTCTTGAAATGACTTTAGTTAAGACTGAAGCCGCTTTATTCCGAAACGAGAATCAGCGATTTACTGTTATACTTTCTACGTTTGGTACTGGATACTGGTACATTCATAAAATTTATTCCAAAAAACAGAACATTCTTGTTCTTGGTACTGCTTATGATACATAATCTGGTACAATATGACTCCTTGTCTATCTTATTTAGTTCCGAGTGTCTTCCAGTATCGTATAATCGGCGACTTATTGGTCCTCGTTTATCGCAGTACTTTATACATTTTTTTGGAATAAGGGGTAAGTGTCTATTGACTTAAGCGCAGGGCCGTATTATGGGAAAGGTTGCATACTTCCTCCTAGCGTTGAGTTAGATATGTGACAACCCTACGCATTCATCACAACGTTGCATTAAGTTATTATAGTGAAATATCTCTATGTTTGTGTACCGTAAAAACGTTACCGCATTTCACAGCGTCGACAATGACAGATGCTCAGCGATAACACAAAATGAAATCATGTTCTTGTGAATCGTTTCGTGTAAAAAGGCAAAGGAATCCGTACGCGTAAAAACGTGAATTACCAGAAAAAATGTCTAATTTAAACGCACAGTGAAGCTTTGTCCACATGCTGAGAGCAGCAATTATAAAGGTTCTAATTGCTGCTCTCAGAGTCGTTTAGGATTTACTTAAGGAGTCACTTAATATAGATTTGAAATCTAAACGAAAGGAACTTTTCAGCTACCATAAACAACTCTACAGGAGTTGGTCTCTTACTAATATGCCGCTTTAAGCAGTACCAACATATGGTTTTTGTGATAAAATCTTTAAAAATTAACTGGTAACGTAAGTGGTGAAATAATTTTGTAAAATATTGGTTGAATAACAGCAACGAATTATGCTTCAGTCGCAGACATTAACTACGGTTTGAGTTCTACTTTTTAAGCATTTGCGTAAGACTTCGAAAATAACGTTATAAACTTGTTTTAATGCATTTACACTATAATGCACTTACTTACATGTGTAATTCTCATATTGAATTTGTATTACTTTCGTATGTAGCGTTTCTTTACAACACAGTACTCTTGTCTGTAAAATAATAATAGAAAAACCTAACATGGAGAAAGTATCTTGTGTCAATTGTGTGATCAAAATATTATGCAGCATAATTATAGAGCAAGATCCTGCGACAGGTCCTTCGTAATAGTATAACACCTTCATTATAGGGGCACTTAAACAGAGAAACTTGCAGATCCTTTAACGAAGGCCGGGTTGTTGCTACAGACTCAGCTATCAGTACAGATTTGTTTGCGGAAGAAGTGACAGAAGACTAGCCTTGACTTAACCTGTATAATATTCGATGTATTATTAAAATCAGGACATCTATAAATAAAATAAAAACGAACAAGTTATGACGTCAGAGATGTAAATCGAACGCAGTGTCAAATGCATGAGAAACAAAGAATACGTGATCAGAATATATGACGGAATGCGCACAAGAATACTAAACACGTGTCCTTTTGGCTTTGAACCTGTCGCCTGTCGTGTTGCCGCATTTCACTGCAGTTAAATCAATGCATTTTCATCTTTCATTACAAAAGAACAAAGACTAATCCTCTTTAAAACCACTCATATGCATCCTTTGCATTATCATGCACTCTTCTGCTAACGCCGGAAAATAAAAAACAAAAAATCCTATACAATTTATGTTTAGAATTTATTGTTGGATGTGCATATGTACAACTGGTGCTATTTGAGTAGTTATGTGTTTTTTATGCTTCTAAAGTACACAAGCTTCATGGAAAACCTCAACAGTATTCGCCTAGACGAGAAATTCGAGATCGTGCACTCAGAAAATGAAAAACTGCGCCAGACAACGAATGTCTTAAGCTAAAAGAAAAGCTATTTTGAAAAGTGTTTAACTGTTGTATGTTATCCAAATAAGTAGTTTCATATACGTTTAATGTAACAATAGGAGTAAATATACCTAATTTCTATGAAAAACTTCAGATTTTAGACCAATAAAAATGCAATTAATCAAGTAAACCTACAATGTGTAGCGTAACTTATAAGTTTTTTCCATAAGGAACTTCGTAAAAATTTTCACTTTCATTTATTAGAAGTTCTTATTTAAGAATTTCCAAAGCCACTTCTCTTAAATATTAATCAAAACACATTTATCGCATCAAGTGCTCATCGCCATTTAAAATTATTCTTGAAATATCAAATAATTCAACGCTTTGCACTTTTCGGTATAAAACATCCAAATACAACAACTTATAAATATAAAATCATCTAAATTCGATCTCAATATCCATAAATCTACGATAGATTTTAAGTATACAAATCATATTCAATTACTTCACTTCCTTCGTAAAGCTATTAGCATTACATTTTATTAATATTTACTAATTTATCGGTATTTATTTCAAAATATTGTACGTCTATTTTGCCTAAAAGCGGCACTTAAAAATGAGAACGGTCATTCGGTATTGAGTACCGTTAATTCAATTTGTTTCACCATATCAATTAAGATATGTAACATGCATACTTTGATTGGGCTATAAAATTTTTAGTGTGTTAAATTATTTTCTACGTTTTTCCTTTCATATACAATGGTGTGTTGTCGAAGCTACAATCATATTATTATCCCTCTCTCAATCTAATACTCTCTCCCTCTTTCATTATATCTGCGTCTCCTTCACTGTCCGTCCCTTTTCCTTCTTTTACCGGTCTTTATGGTGTATGGGTTTATTTTCCCATTACTTTTCCTACTTCGATCTACCCTACCTACCTACTGTTTAGATAAAATCTGTTTATCTATCAATCTAAAAGGTATATCGTCCCAAAATGACCAATGTGACATGTCCGTTAACAAAATAATATATTGTGGAACTTTATGTCACGCACTGACGTTGATAAAATGGCCGTCGTAAATCCGGTTTTAAGTAGAAATGTGCTGTTGTATCTTCAACCATATGGTTATTTCATTGCCTTTCTTTAGGCTGTGTCAACATAAAGTTTACTTCTTCTAAAAAACCTAAAGTTGTATGAAATGTTAAGGAAAACTCTTGGAGTTGTGACTACGTCAAATTAAGGGGGTACTTGTAAATAAATTCATAGAATGTCTGGTAACCTTTTGACCACTGTGTCGATAGTGCCACACCTTTTTCTTGTCTACGTCCATCCTTTTCATCCTATGATGTATTTAGCACATGCTATAGCCATGACAATTTTTCGACCTGCACATTTAGTGTCAAACATTTCATCGAATTAAGTAGGAAGTGAATTTCCACGAATACCTCATTTCCTTAAAAGTTCAATTTTTAAGATTGAATTTCCAGTTTTAATTAATAGTAATGCGCGTATTACGTAAAGGTGAATGCATCAAGGAATGCCAGGCTCTGTCGGAGCGGAATAATGAAGGGTTTCGACTTTTCCCCGTCGTAAGTAGGACACGTTTACTCACTCTAATGATGCAAAGCGAGCAACGGACGAGGTTTATTCTATTCCCTCAGACATTGTTAGCAGCTGGTTACGTTCTAACTTAACGTTATCGTATAAATTACTCGGATATTTTGTGTATTATTCTTAGAGAACACAATAAGTTTCGTCAGAGTTTTTTCTAAGCATATTAGTGAAAATGCAAATAATTCATTGTAATATGCCGTGATATAATAATTATGAAGTAAAGCTTTTTATTCTGATCAAAACAGGAGAGACAGAGCCAATAAAAGTAAAATACTTTTTTTACTATCGTCTCATATCGGACTTCATGTTGTTCGGTGTATTTTAAAGTTACCTTCATCTATTTGATCAAATTTTATTCTACCCAAGTAAAAACAAAATTTGAAAAAATGGCAAAAAAATACAATTTCAAGGAAATTGGCTATTGTGACTTGTCTTACAAAATTTCGTCTTAATTAACAAGACAATACATTCATTTATTCAGACCCAACTCCCTCGAGACATCGTAACGACCGCCTTGTAAAACAAAATTATTCTTAAGACGGAGTTTTGACGAAAGCCTCGAAGCTTATTCATATTGATAAGGAACAGAGAAGCGAAATTTTCACTTTAACTTACGTTGGTCCGCTCGAGCTTAGTCCTTAAAACGTTCAATTCACAAACAGCTCAAATACGACAAAAAAGCACTTCGTCCGCGTGTAAACTTGATTTTCTCACAATTAGCGACATCTCACAACACACACGTCACCAAAACACATAAAAGACATTGAACTTTGGGAAACCCCACACACAAAAATGAGATAAAAAGCTCAAAAGTAAGCTTAATAATTTATAAGTTTTTTTCCTTGAATAATGCGCGCGCGCAGTGACATTAGCAGTCGTCAGTGGAGGCGAGGGCACAGACCCCAGTGGCGTGGAGCCAGCCGCGAGCGTCGTCGGCCGAGACACGAGTACCGTTGCTCCGAGAGTGGGAGCGAGGTCGAGCATTAGCCGGCAGGCTTTGACATTTCTAAGTTATTTCGTTACTTCATTGCGGCCGACATGACTTGCCTTTGTTATTGTTGGCATAGATCTGTAACAAGATCTTACTAACCTTCGACTAAACGCATACGTAAAAACTGACAAACGCGTGACTGCAAAGCAAAAACTTATGTTTGACATTCACGCGAAATAGAGCCCATAATATAGCTTAATAGTGTATCGTTTTCATAACTCTTGTATTCTTGGAATATAAATAACGGTTTGGTACACAATAATCGAATCTTAAAATGTAATAAATAATAATCTACAATACAAAATATTAGACCTAAGAGAACTATTCAATGACGAGGACGTAGGTGGAAAAGCTTTTTGCTACACCTCGATAGGTTGACCTTGTAAAAATCAATCCGAAACCTCAGAGACTGTTGATATTGATCTTAAATATTGTTCCGCGTCCCCAATATTTTGTATTCCGTTATATGTTTTTTATATATAAAAAGTTTTTGGGAAGGCAAAAAACATTATTGTTAACAAACTTGGAAGTATAAATGGAT
Source organism: Papilio dardanus tibullus (assembly GCA_013186455.1). Classification (NCBI taxonomy): domain Eukaryota; kingdom Metazoa; phylum Arthropoda; class Insecta; order Lepidoptera; family Papilionidae; genus Papilio; species Papilio dardanus. Next base: position 2,223,876 of record QDHC01002842.1, read on the forward strand.
TGCCTCACAAAATTACATTTCATAATGATAAGAATCCACAAAATGCTGAAGAAGAGTATTGATAGGAAAAAAATTCGCCACAACTCGCGGCAAATTTGCGTATCTCATGCAAAGTTAGATAACAAGCAGTGAAGAACTTGCCGAGGATTTTTGCTCCCTCACAAATTGCTTTCGCATTGAATTCGCACAAAGACTCCGAGTTGGATCTTACCATCGTACTGACGTATTCTGTTTTAGATTCAATCGGACTGAGTCGTATATTTATTTTTTGTTACGTACTTATAAAAATAATCTTTATTGCGTTCCCAGAAAATCTTATTGGAACCTTTAAGAATCAACTTTTATTATATCCAAGTTGTGCCGAGATGGTGTTGACAACTTTTTAACGTTGGCCACTTAAATGTGATATTATAATTTCACTAATTTATTGTAATTCTTTTTCTGAGTAATCACAAACCCCAGCTGTCAGTTTAATTTCAAAACAAGGAAATTCGATTGATTTTTGCGAAATTCTTTCAACATCAATCAGACTGTAGCCGAGCCTAAATGGCTGTCAAACTTGCATTAACTGTTTCAAATCATTGGAAACGGTTCGACAAAGGCTTGAAACTATTCGTAGCTACCGGCTTCGAATGATTGATGCGAAGGCGCGAATGTTCCTGACAGGGGCGCACGTATTTAATATTAATATTGTCACACATTGTACGGATGACAAGATTGATAGAACAAGTTTCGGCTGAATATTGTGCGCTTTACGCATTTTGTGATTTATTTGAAAAGTGACAGAAAAAAACGATATCTCCTAGAATTCTATATCAATTCTTAAAGAAAATGTTTCCCGCCTGAATGTAGAACACTTTGGGGTAAAAAAGAATCGAATGACACCTGTCTACAAAATCTGTCAAGCTGTTTAGCCGACTGATGGTCCCAACGGAACGAACCTAAAAGTACATGACTACGAAAAAAAATCACTATCTGCGATCTTCATCTTTCATGCTAGCTTTCGATAACTGAGGAGCATATTTTAAGTTATTAATTTAGTTACAATTGTAAATAATAACAAGACATTTGTTGGTATACATTCGCTATTCCAACGTCCAGAGATAGACGCGTTCGAAACGGTTACATAGGTATTCACACCACTTTACCGCTCACTTCCAAGATTTATTAGCCATTGAAGCGTATCTCTAGCCCGAGCCAATACCGCGATAATAATGATAAATTTACAATCGATTGCTTCTTTTTTACAACTGACTAATAGCGTTCCTTTGGAGCCAGAAACAGGATTGTACATGACGATAGTGTCTTCAGAAGTTGAACTATCTCAACATAAATTATGCAGATCTTACCCATAGTACACATTTTTAAATGAACCATAAACTAGGGCAAAAAATAAAACTTGCTTTGACTGACTGATTTAAAAAAGCATTAAAACCGGGTACGAAGTACCGTGCCTTTTGAATTCAACTCTCGTAAAACCACGTCTAAAATTCTGACGTACGCTTGTTACTGTATGCTTTCATTGTCTCTATCACTTTTTTCATATTCCAGAGTGAGACAGGTATAGCATGATTATGGATGCAAATTCCAACAACTACTTAATAGTCCACGGACAAGACGACTCGTGAGAAAATGGCTTACAATCATCCGAGCGTTGAAGAATTTCAATTATAAAATTATGTTCACCTGGTATTCATAGCTATTCAGGACTTAATATGGTATAGTTTATGTTTATTTGAAACAAAAAAAGAAAATTACCATCCATAAACAATCATGAACAGGAACCTTTTAAGGTCTCATTTCTACTTTTATTTCTTCCAGTATAAGATTTGTAGCTTGGTGAGAAATGGTGAAAAAAAACATTAAATAGAAACACCTATTAAAAACGAGCAACATCAAACGTTATTTTTTTATAAACTATTTGATAGTAATTGCTTTTAATTGTAGATGTCTTCAGTCGCGCGTAACATCGGGGACAATACTGACCGTGATTTGTGACATCACGCAAGCTGGGGTTTATGACAAAAAATTGTGTTCAGGGGCATTGTAGCTCTGTTACTATAGAAATGGGTAAATACAAGGATTCTGCATAAAATTGTTCGATCAATAAAACTAGATTATTTATAGAAAATAATCAATTAATCGGTGATAAAATGATAATAATCTGAGATTATTTTCATGTCATGTTCGTTTTTGAACTTACAAACAAGTTTTCTTAGCGCAATTTTCATAGTTTTAGTTCTCAGTAAAATCGTAGAAAGGTTTTTGGCGTTCAATTTCCTTACAAATAAAATAGCAAAGAATAAACACGATTGTTAAATTCGTAAAATAAATAATGGCACAAGTTAAATTCAGTTCAGAAAATATTTATAGAATCGGAAGCAAAAATGTCAAATGCATTAAAACTGCGTCAACATTAGCTTGCAAGTTACACAATAACAGGAAGTTTATCGAAGCAAAGTCCAAGTGCTCGCTCTTACTTCTACATCGGAACTTAGTCCGCACCAGCAAAGTAATCAAAACCAAGTAAACAGCTGCCCCGGGCGTCTTAGCTTCAATGTTATACAAATTGTACTTGTATATTTGAAACATTTGAAATTAAGATATCTGAGTTTATTTACAGTAAACCGGCTGTAATAACACTTATTTATTTAATCTGTATTTATGTGCCAGTTAATGTTTTGTTAAAGTTTTGAAATTAAATTTTTGATTTATTATTTTACGTTACTGTTCATAAACATTGTTTTTATAAGAATGGACTTTGTTTCTACGCCATAAAGATCGATTTAATCGTACTTCCCTTCCAATAATTTAATTTATTGATTCTTTTGAGAACTGACAAGTGAATTCTAGTTATAACAACTCGTTATACCTGCCTCATTAATCTCTAAAAGAAATCGTTAAATAGACGAGTATGGCACAAGTGCATTTCCATTGAAAGCGGCAGCACGTGTTTCTCGCGGATACCCCCCACACTTTTTTACAAAGGAATTAAAAAAAAAGCTTTTTTAAATCTAACGTATAAATTATAAGATAAATGATAAAAATTTTCCAAAATCTTTTCCTCGTCTTCTTCCGTCATGAAACTGACCCGTGTCTGCAGGGTAGAAGAAAAACTCAGCAATGCCCATTAACGTCGAACCCAAAACGACCACTTTGACCCTCAGAGAGGGACAGTTATAAGGACTTAAAATTATCTTATGCAATGCAGCATTATCGTGATTTGTGTAATAATATTAATTAATTCGATTTTACTTACTATAATTCTTTAAAAATACTTTTTGCTATTTTAATAGTTTTTCTATAGCTTATCTACTTAATTATTAATGACAGCTGATAACGTCACTGTCAGTGTGACTGACATTGCCAAAACATTTGACGACATTTGTTATCATTTGTTTAGAAAATTCTTATATAGCTAAGAATATACAAAAATCTAAATAAAAGTGAAGTATACTATTTGTGTTATTGATATTTGTTTTCTCTGCAATTAAATATAGATATTTAGTAGTTCAGAAGAAGCTTTTTGAAGTTATTGAACGTGAATATAAAACAAACTATGATTACCGTGTATTGTGCTAAGTTCTAAGGTTTCAGTCGTTACAGTTTTATATTTATAAAGTTCATTTTATAAACCACAATGTCGGCGTTATTAACAGCGGATTGGTTTCATCTTGATTCCTACTACAGGTATGTATAATGATTTTTAAAGCTTTATTAAACAGTTTACAAATCTTACTACTTTATTTTATTTGCATACTGTCTTTGTCTGACATTATTGTATACGATACAGTCAAGCGAGGACAAGCGAGGGTCATTAAATGGTCCCCTAGAGCTACCTCCATATGCCTCTATACCATATACCTCTCTAATCCGAGTTTCCCACTCGGATTAGAGAGAAACCTCTATAAACGGGACAAATATTGGCCCTTGGACTCTCGCTTGTCCCGGTTCGACTGTAATAACCTAAACCAGACAATACAATACAGAATTTTTATTGTATTTTCAGAAAATTTGATCTATACACCATGGCATGGTCTATGGATGAAGGTTTAGGGTCAATGGTGGTGAGTGGTGCACCGTACGGTGGCCCCATAGCTGTAGTCAGAGATAGAAAACAATTTGTACAGATTGCAACAAATGTTAAGCCTGTTATAACCATTTACAACTGCGTTGGAAATGTTATGTCCAAGATATTGGTATGTGAACATGTTTACTTTGGTTTTCAATTTGATAATAATTTTCTCCTCATTCTTACAACTGCTACTCACTAAAGGACTTTAAATGAATGCTTAAGCAAAACTCAGAAGGATGTTTTCATATAAAGTCAATGCAATACATTAAGAGGCTCTCTTAATTATCATTAAAAGCCTAAAAGCCGAATTTTCAAAGGCCACTCAAACGTTTAAGAGCATCTTAAATGTTAAGTCCATTATTAAACTCCAAATTCTGCAGCAATCTCGTTCAATTCTTATTCTAAGCAAAGCTTAAATTTTAGTGGCGTTTGAACATTTGGCCGTTAGCTAGCCTTTAATAAAATTGGTGCCACAATATTAGTAACATATTTTATTTAAATTTCTCAACATTGTAGTGGAATAGTGGAGTCCTTATACACATGGGTTGGTCTGACGCAGAGCAACTGCTTTGTGTGCAAGAGAGTGGGGATGTTCTTATTTATGACATGTTTGGAGCTTACCAGAAGACATTCAGCTTGGGTCAGGAAGTCAGAGATACAAAGGTAAATGATTTCAACATATATATTGTAAAGACAGCATCTTATAAAATAATACTACTATATTCCACTTAAAATAAAATAATCAAGCTACCCTACGTTTAAATATTTGAAATAAACATTACTTTTGAATTAGATGTCAATGTTGATTTGTTCTTATGGGCATTTTGACCATATACAGTAATAGTTGTTGTTCGCGACTTCGTCCGCGTGGAATTAAAAAATACTAACCTATGTTATTCAAGGATAATGTAGCTTTCTAATGGTGAAAGAATTTTTGAATTTGGTTTGGTAGTTATGAGTTATTTCAATATGTACAAGAACACAAAGTTTTTCTCTTTATAATATTAGTATACAGTATAAAATAGCCTCTATTTCCAGGTGTGTAAGGCTCAGCTGTTTCCCAATCCTCATGGTATTGGTCTAGCTGTGATAACATCAACCAACCGTATGTTTCTAGTCAGCAATGTATCTGATCCCAAAATAAGATCTGTGCCGGACTTACCCAGTAAGTTTTTTTACACTTTTTAATCCAAAGAGTATGATTATTATTGTTTAAAAAGATAGGTCTAATGAAATGTTGTAATGGCAACACGATATAAAATGCGTAGTTTATATTTTTTGCAATAAGGCATTTTATTATAGACTCCCGGACACATCTATCGGCCCTAGTGTTTTAAGTTTTGACGGACCCTAGCTTAATATAAATGTTCAGTGGAGCAATAATTTTTTATGCCCTTTTGAAGCTGATTTAATAGTCAATGCTCTGGTATGTTTGTTTTTTTAATTTTGACTTTAGAATTATGAAAAAAACTTGGGGCTATTAGCTGGCTTGTTACAATATTAAGTTCTTCTTTGAACTGTTGTGTCCGGAATGGTATTTATCCTTATTATTTTTCCATTGTTATAGGAGCAAATGACCCAATAAGCTCTTGGTGTGTGCTGAGCTCGGGACAACGGAGTGGATCTTCCATGATTGGCTTCCTTGTCTGTAGAGACAAGGAAATATACAAGTGTCAACTCGGAGAATCTATTGCTGTGTTGATGGTAAGATTTAGTTCCATTTTAGAAGTTAATGTGTATTTGGTAATAGTTATTTATACACAACGAGAGTAAAGTCGAACCTTGATAACTGAGAACTAGTGAGAAAATTAGTGAGAAACCTCTATAAGCTAGTCATAGTATGGTCCCGAGGGACATTTGTCATAAGTGTGAAATTCGGGTTAGAGAGAAACCTCTATAAGCAAGACAAATATTGTGGTCCCTTGGACTCTCGTTTGTCCAGGTTGGACTGTATTTTGTATTATATTCTTTTATATTATTGTAAGTTAGTTACTTCAACATTTTATTGACTACCCTCACAAAGTCATGAACAGTTTAAATGCTTTTTGAGTTCATTTTGTTAAATATTTTATTTAAATTAAAAATATTTTCAGCGTCCAGAGATACAAAATGCGTATACACAGATATTAACAATAGTACCGTCACAGAATGGCCGCCATGTTGCCCTATTTACTGACTCTGGTGTACTATGGATCGGTTCTTCAAACTTTAAAACTAAATACTGTGAGGTCGATACAGGATATTTTAAACAACCAAAGGAATTAGTATGGTAAGTGATATAAGTATATATATTTTTTATAATACAAAGTGGCTCGAGCAAGTGGCCACCAGGATTCGCTAAGGAATCCGAAGCGACTCCTGTCCATAGACATAACGGGTAGTATAATTTTCAAGACATGTCTTGCTTCATACTTAATTCTTGTATTCACACCCTGTTTCTCTTTGCCTAACAGTCTTATTGTTTCACTATGTTTAACTAAATATCCACTTAGTGCGTCCCTTAATGTAGATTTAGTTTCAGATATTAGCGGTAACCCTACGGTTGTTAGATATTAGCGGTTACTGAATAGTTCCTTACTTTATGGCTTCATTAGAACTAGTTCGCGATAATAACGGTAAATTCGTTTTTATCGCGAACACGGTCTAATGATGGCGTAGGGTAAGGAACTATTCAGTAACTATTAAGTCTGACTTTTTATAAAGGAAAAGGCAATATTTTCCAAGTCTAACTTCTTTAAATATATTTGTCTACTTCAATTATATTTGCAATCCAAATTAGTTAACCATTAATAACCTTGAGTTTCAATTTTGATACCAATCTTTTAAACCGAATGAAATTCGTAAATCAGGCTACTAAGGGTTAAATTCATGACATATGTTTGGTAGAATTTTCTAGATAAAAAATAAATGTAGTCGAACCTGAATAAGCCAGTCCAAGGTACCGCAATATTTGTTTCGTTTACAGAGGTTTCTCTCTCAATCAGATTTTTCGTTTACACAGGTTTGACTGTTAATTTTCAATATATATATATTAACGTTTCATTAGACCGATGTCACGCAAAAAAATGGCCTTATCCTGAACCAAAATCTCCGTTTATTGCGCGAACTCGGTCTAATAAAGCCATAAGGTAGATAATTACTCTCAAAGGAATATATTACTTCTTCATAGGTGTGGTTCCCAAGCATTAGTAGGTCACTGGGACGAAACTTTATACATATACGGGTTCAACGATACTGTAGTCTCTTATCCTTATGATGGACCGTTCCATATCATACCCGAGATGGACTGTGTGAGGATCATTTCTGAAATGTCACATGAATTGATACAAAAAGTGCCAGTTGTTGTTGATAAGATATTGAGAATTAATAGTACTGCGCCTGGATGTTATTTATTGGAAGCTTCTAAACAATTCCAGGTATGGAAAATAGAATCTTTTATATTATTAATTGGTATTCCCTTAATTTATTCTCATAATAAACTTTTAAGAAATTTGAAGGACATAGATATTTTAAGGAAGAAGTATTCATGAGTTAGTGAACTTGCCTTCGAAGCTGTCTGACAATTCAATGTAAAATTATATAATAGTAGTAAAATTGGACATTTTAATATATTTTGAGTAAGAATGTTACTTACTTTACTAATATAAAAAGAATATATTTGTTTTGTTTACATTGAAAATACTACGAAACTCCTAAGCCGATTTTAAAAATTCTATACTAAGAAACTACTATATCCAGGCTATACAGGCTATTTCTTATCCCGCGGACGAATTCGCGTGCTACAACTAGAGTATATTTCAGAAACGTAGTCACAGAGCGGATGAATACATTCGTCTAGTTAAACCAGATTTAGCAAACGCTGTACAAGATTGTATCGACGCTGCGGCTTTTGAGTTCAGTCCTGATGTACAGAAGATGCTGATCAGAGCCGCTCAGTTCGGGAAAGGTTTTATACTGGACCCAGTACTTACTGAACATTATGTGAAGACGTGTCGTTGGTTGAGGGTGTTGAATGCGATACGTGACCCTAAAGTGGCTATACCGCTTACGTTCTTCCAGTATCCTTTTATTAGTTTTTGTCATTTTTTTTGGTGTTTCTGTCTGTTTAGATGGTTTTTTTTTTCAATGTAAACTCGAGCTTAAATTTTCTGGCCTTACGCTTTATTATTACAAAACAGTTAAAAAAAATTGTTATATATTTTTACTTTGTAATATTCATATAACAATGACATATGTTAATGATATTAGTAGTTAAATGAAAGCCCTACGTACCAGGATAGTATTTTAGTCGAGTAACAAGTAATTTAGTAACTAAATGTGTATGAACACCAACATTTTAGTATAATAGATTAGTAAATCCTTTGTTCGGATACTTATTACTTGCTACTCGACTGAAATACTATCTTGGTAAAAACAAGGCGTTACTCATTACTTGATTAACGTGAAGGAAATAATGATATTATTTTTTTTCTTAAACGCGCTACCTCTTAGTACAAAATAAACCTTAACCCAACGCAATAGAGTTCAGAATTTGGGTGAACGTATATTACTGGACCGTCTGATATGGCGGCGGCTGCACTGCCTCGCCACGCACGTCGCCTCCTACCTGCAGCTCAAGGACGGACAGACCAGAGTACTCTCACATTGGGCCTGCTACAAAGTAAGTCATTTATAAATACATTATTAAATAAGTATCTAATTTTATTAATTTACTCTTAATCTACGGCTTTGTTAGACCGATGTCACGCAAAAATGGTCTTACATTGAAGCAAAATCCGATTTTATCGAAATCTCGGCCTAATGAAGCTATAAGGTTACTGTCACAGCTAGAGGCTTCTCTTATTTTCTCACACTAAATACTTATAAGATTAAAATCGTTTATATATAATAATCAATAACATTGATGTACCTAATATATTTTGAATAACTTAGGGCAAATACGAATCATAAAATCATATGGGCAATTTGACCACATAAAATACTTTACACGATTTAAATAAATAGTATTTTTTTGTGAAATGATTATTTTTGCATCAGGTAACCCAGCCTCACTTGGACAACGAGAGCGCGGCGCGCGAGATCGGCGAGAAGCTGCGCAACGTGCCCGGCATCTCATACGCCACCATCGCCATGAAGGCCGCGGAGAAAGGACGTAAGGCGCTCGCTATCAAGGTACGTTCTTATACTTCGGCTTCATTAGACCGAATTCACGATAAAAAAAGATATTTTGATTCGGCGTAAGTCAATTTTTATCGCGAAGTAGGTCTAATTAAACCTAAGCATTAAATAATTAAGCTTGTTTTAGGTTAGCCGAGCGCGGATATCCTTGTCTCCACTGCATCTTCAACGTTGGTAGATTTTTGTATCTTCCCTAATGATTAGATCTGAGATGTCTTAAAATGTTCAACATTGTAACCTCAAGTTTCATCAATCTGATTTTTCTGATCTTAAATTAATTGTGATATCTTGTTTGAAACTTTGTCGAAACACTTGTATTATGATTCTTTTTTTCTCCTTAAAATAACAATTGAATGTTTAAATACTAGGGTAACGATGACTATTTTGGAACGTATCACCTTTATTCTAACCCTATGGCGATAAAAACGAAACTTTTGCTTCTACGTAAGGCCGTTTTTTGGGTGACATTGGAGTCGTAGGGCTACAGTATTTTGTACAAGTTGGTATAATTTGATTGTAACACTATGTAGATCTTGGAGTACGAGCGGTCGCGCGCGCTGCAGGTGCCGCTGCTGCTGGCGCTGGGCGAGGGTGGCGCCGCGCTGCGCCGCGCCTGCGCCGCCGCGGACACGGACCTCGTGCACGTCGTACTCTTGCACCTTAAGGATAATATGAGCAAACACGACTTTGAGGTCACTACTGACTTACCTTTAACAGACCTTTACACTTAAACTTACCCTGTTACTTTCGTGTACTTGTGTACTGTTTCATAGACGTACGGACCCAAACGTAGAACATTAGTATTTTAAATTACCCTACAATTCCCAAATACGTTTAATTAAAAATTGATAGCACAAATTCACATCTACCCTTTATTAACAAAATTAAAACACAAATTCCCATCTACCCTTTAATAAAAAATGACAACACTTACTCTTTAGTTTCCTTATTTAATGATCATCGGAGTAAATTAACCCTTTGCCAGCTGACTTATTATCTACCTCCTCCAGATGACAATCCGCGGGTTCCCACTCGCTCAAGCATTATACTTGAAGTACTGCGCGGGTCACAACCGCGAGGCGCTGCGCAAGGTGCTGGTGCAGGAGGACAACTTCCCGGCGCAGGCCGCCACGCACCTGCGCGACGCGCTCGACACCGACAACCCCGGGAGCGTCGAAGCCTCGCTTATATCCGCCAGAGAGTGCTATAAGAAGGCTAAGAATGATTTAGGTGAGTTTAGAGTCAATACATATAGTCGGAAACATCTACCCTGAATCATTAGTAATTAAGTGATCCTCAAGAAAGTCTCCTAGACTATATTAGGCTGATTTAATAAGGAAAATCTACTATAACAGAGTCCCTTAGTAATCATTAAAATATTGACATTAAGAACAATGATGATTCATACCATCATATGGGCAATTTGACCATACGAAATGTTTACCACAATTTAAATAGTAAGAATGTGATACGTATACCTCATCACATATTCAGGAGTGGCTACGGCTTTATGTCTATATATTTGTCCGTAATTTATTCCTAAACCAAAAGATAGATTTTGATGAAATTTTACCAGGATATTCTCAAAACATCTAAGAAGGTTTTTACACATAAAAAACATAACAGGTGTGTCAATATGCGAGGAGCTACGCAAGTTGTGCAAGCAGCAGTCGAGTTTACAAGAGACGTACGGCGCGAGCTTCGTCGGTCTCTCACTACACGATACTGTGAAGAAGCTGCTCGACCAAGGAGAGGTCAAATTAGCGGACAAACTGCGAGCAGAGTATAAAATGCCTGATAGAAGGTACTTAGATTGTGGTTAAAGTAATATTTGTAACCCTAAGACATCATTAGATTAAGTCGTGATATAATCGGAGATTTTGCTTTGGCGTAAGGCTGTTTTTTGCGTGATATCGGTCTAACGAACATTAAAAAGACTAAAAAGTTTAGAGATGAATTCATTTCTAAACTCTGGTATTTCAATACTTTAAATTTTACTTACTTAGCTAATTTGTCACTTACCCATTAAGAACCTACAACCAAAAAATCTCAACAAAAATTAATGATTATAATTACAGATATTGGTGGCTTCGTATATTAACATTGGCTGAAAGACACGACTGGACAGAACTAGATAAATTCTCAAAAGCAAAGAAATCTCCGATCGGCTTCGAGCCGTTTGTTGACGCCTGTCTGAAGTACGACAATAAGGAAGAGGCTCTCAAATACCTTCCCAAATGCAGAGATGATATCAAAGTTAAATACTATGTTAAAGGAGGGTGAGTTAGCCGTTTGACTAGTTTTTGCTCGCGACATTATCCGCACGGAATTGAATTAAATATAGTCTATGTTACTCAGATAGTAACTTTCCAATTGTAAAAGATTTTTTGTAATCGGTCCAGTGTTTGAGTTATTTCAATATTAGTTTATGATCTTATAAATGTGATCAAAGATGACTGTTCAATCCATAAGGGGTTAACCAAAGTATCTTTCGATTGGCGATATCGGTGATGGAGTCGACAAAATATATGAAACTGTTAATGACATTGGATAAGTCATGTGATCATCACGTGTCAGATCAGATATCGAATGTCATTGTCAGTTCCATACATGTTTGATGTTCGCTATCGATTCGCATTATAGCGCATGATTTGGGAACCCCTGTTATATTTTAAACTCTATTTTCACTGAGGTACTTTTCGCACGATTATAAAAATCGCAATGTGGCAACTGATACTAATGGAAAGTCGATTAACTTCCAGCAACGTCATTTTACCCGACTAAAGTTTTTATTATAAATGTTGGTTTGATTTTTTTTAGTTAAAATTAGTGTTTCATAATATTTTTTTTTTTTCAGTTTCTACGACGAGGCAGCGCGCGTCGCGTTCGAACAGAAAGATAAAAGCGCATTATTATTCGTTCAGAGCAAATGTCCACTGAACGACGTCAGCCAGCACGATAGTATTGCAGCACTGTTGGAGCAGTTGAATACCAGAAAATAAAGTTATTTTTATAAGTTATAAATTTAAAATTGTATTAAAATGTATTCATATATCAATTAGGTCAGTTTTAGTAATTATACTCAATCAAATATTTAATTAGTTAAAGTATATGTAAAACTTTCTTGCAATCTAATTTTAATTTATTTTATGCTTTGTGATACTATAATAAAAAATACTTACGATGTCTTTAGAAACGGCTGTTTTCTTTGTCCCATCGTTTTGCCGTACTGCACTAGTTTTTTTTTACAAAATAAAACAATAAATGCAATGGCATGCTCAGTTTTGGCTTTATTTATATTTGAATCTTAATAAATAACATGCATTGCATACAATACTAACATAGCGTTCATGTTAGATATATTTAAAACCCTTTTTCACTGAAAACACGTATCATTTTACACGTACGATTCGTCTATAGATATAGATTGTTAGTTCGTACTTATTTAAAAATGCTCACGTCATTGTAAGCGACTAGTCGCATGCGACTGGCCGCAACTGTATGTCGATCGCGCGACTAATCGCTTAGTGGAAAAGGGGTCTTATAAATCAGATACTGAGTGTATTATGTATTGTGTTTACACAACATTTCAAAACACCAATAGCAACATTAGCATTTTAAGATCTTAACGAGATTACTCAAAATTTTAAGAACAATACAAACAAATACATAGACACAAACTAGTTTTATAATCAGTTGTAGCTTACATAAGTGTATTTATCAAGTCATTTCTTATAATTTTCAATCAAAAACGTACGAACATTTAAAACAACAAGAACTAAAAACCATTTAACAAAATTAAGTACATATTTTTATATGACAATCATTTACACATTTTCTTTAGACATGTTTTATTAACATTCTAGTGCGTATTTTGTAGTCACTTCTCATATATATTTATAAATTTCTTTTCAGACATGCATATTACAATAATATTTTATATAAACCCATATTATTTTATATTCAATGTTGTGACCGAAACTCAAATACACTATGCTAATTATTGAACCATAAATAATTAGTTAATAGACAATGCTATAAGAATTATCTCATAATAGTCTTTTTAAGTTTGGCGTTCTCTTGTGTCAGAGGCCAAGACCTACTTTGGGTCGCTGTTGATTAAGTAATTTAGTTAACAGATAAAAATGTTTGAAATATCAATTTTAAACAAAATTAAATCTTACATAGAAGCTAGAGAAATCTTATGAATTTGATAGGGGATAGAAAGGCTATAATTATATGGACAATATATAGAGATTTTTATAGGACTGTATATTATTAAATATACTTTTCAGTTGGACTGCTGCAAGAAAATATCACAACCATTTATAAAATTAATAAAAACTCTTTATCACAATGATAGGGATCTGAAAATAATTGAGCATCTCATTAATGTATTTAAAAGAACAAATTGGTCAGTTTAAATCAATATATATTTTTTCTTTCGTTACATAACTTTAAACTTTCGTGATTTTTACTAAAATATTCTTCGTAAGAAACGGTATTCTTACCACGATTTAGCTGTTTGAGCTCCTTATGTTTCGGCACAGTTGCATGCGCCATGGACACGGGCTGACTGAAGTGGTGTGGTAGTGTTGAAAAAAAAATGTAAGAATCCCGTTTCTTTCGAACAATATGTTATTAAATTTCGGTTAAAATTATATCTTAAAAGATAAAAACAATATTAGGGACAAGATTTTTTTAAGTCTTGTATTTTCGAAAATAAAGTACAATAGCCAATATCAGTGTAGTTTTTTATAATAGTAATAAATAGCAATGAAACCTTTAAAAAAATCTACAAACATCAAGTAATAGTCGAATAATATGAAACAAAACCATTGTTTATTAATTTAAAATAACGATAAAATAATAGAAATCACTAGTTTCATGCCCAAAGTATGTTCAATTAAATATAAACAGTCAAAATATTTTTCTTCGTACAATCTAGGTATAATTACCAAGCATTATAATATTTATAATCAATTTTTTGATTCCGTTAAATAACAATGAGTAATGAAAGTTTGTCTTTCAAAAATAATCCTAGAAGTACACTGCAGTCTCACTTGTACATATTATAATCAACTTCTTGGGAT
>QDHC01002842.1:2260499-2272751 GCA_013186455.1 Papilio dardanus tibullus
CAATTTCCACTTTTTAAGTTATTAAACTAAACATCATAATTTTTTAACAAATTTTATCTGTGCATGCGTAAGTGCTGCCACGGCAAAAAAATACCTAACTCCATTATACCGTTTTAAAAAAATAATCTTGCCGATTTGTTTGTGAATTCATTTTAGCGTTGCTTTAGTTTTAATTTTAATTAATTTTAATTCAATCATAAAATATTAAAATGTTTTGAGGGAATCATTTTCTGTCTTCGTAAATTTTTAAAACAGGCAGCACCGATTTTGAAAGTGCTGTTTGATGTCAGGTCGTAGAAAGTGAAAGTTATAGAAATGGCCATAGCGTATACGGTTGAGAGACAAGAAATGCTCTAGACTACGTCATAGTTGTGTTGTGTGTGCATCACTTTATGGTTTTTAACTAATAATTTCATGTCTTAAGCCTTTGCCTGAGACGTATAGAAAATTAGTTCATCCAAAACACGCTTGGAGAGCCTCAATACTAAATGAGACGTCACATTTCCTTGGGACATTTCTCTGGACCCAGGCAGACAAAACCCCTTATGGAGAAAGGGACCAAACATCTTTGTCACTGTCTTTGTCATGTTACGTATATTTCGTAAATGTGTCTCAGTCTCTCAGTTGCTGTCAGTATGACACATGCATGTCTTATCTGGTTCTCTTAATCTAAGTGTGGTGTTGTCAGTTGTCATCAGTTGTCAAAAGCGTCCATTGTCAGTGGTTTTATTTCCTTTTATTCTTTTCCGGTTTACCTGTGGAGTGTGAGAGACGTATGTCTAACTTAAATCTTTAATTTCTGTATTAATCCAAGTGTATTTTTAAGTTTTGTAATGCATTTTTACTATAATACGATGATTAGCAAAATAGTGCTCATATATTTCGTTAAATATTTTATTTAATTCCTTTCATTGCAGTTTTAGTGGTCAAAGCATGTCATTCCTGGCGGGTCTCAAATCACTCTATTTGTGGCCAGACCGATGATGTGACTTCTGATCAATTGTTATTGATTTTGTTGCTAGGTCTGCCACAGGCTTCCCAAGATGGGTGCGTACAGATATATTCAGGAGCTGTACCGAAAAAAATTGAGTGATGTTATGCGTTTTCTTTTGCGTATAAGAGTATGGCAGTACCGCCAACTGACTCGTATGCATCGGGCTCCCAGGCCCACAAGGCCCGACAAAGCTAGGAGGCTTGGTTACCGTGCCAAGCAAGGTGAGATTTCTATTTCTTAGTATTAGGTTAGAAGTCTGTTTATGCATTGCAGTGTATCTATAATAACTTGTTTTATTTTTAGGTTATGTGATCTTCAGAATCCGTGTGCGCCGTGGTGGCCGCAAACGCCCAGTTGCCAAGGGTGCGACTTACGGCAAACCCAAGAGCCACGGAGTCAACCAACTGAAACCCACACGCAACTTGCAGTCTATTGCCGAGGTAACGTGTTAACTACAGCCTCGTGTGATTATTGCAACTAAGAGCAAGCGATTTATATGAAATGTTGTTTACAGGAACGTGTTGGCCGCCGTTGCGGAGGTTTGAGAGTGTTGAACTCTTACTGGGTAGCACAAGATTCCTCATACAAATACTATGAAGTCATCCTTGTTGATCCATCACACAAGGTAAAATACTTTCATTGCACATGGTAATTGATCTATTCTATTTTATTCATAAATAACCACATGGTCTTTTTTAGTAGTGGTCTATCTAAGTTAGAGATTATTAACTGAAAATAAGAACACTTTTATTTTCTATGATGAGTTCAAGTTGTCATGCACCAATCTGAAAGGTTTTGATGTAAAATCACCTACCGTTTTATCTGATTTATTACAAAAATCTACCGAAAACACCACACAATAGTTACATTATTAACACTAGCAACATTGCAGGCTATCCGACGGGATCCCAAGATCAACTGGATAGTGAATGCGGTTCACAAGCACCGCGAGATGCGCGGGCTCACATCCGCGGGCAGGAGCTCCCGAGGTCTGGGCAAGGGTCACAGATTCTCGCAGACCAAGGGTGGTTCCCGCAAGGCCACCTGGATCCGCAGGAACACATTGCAACTGCACCGCAAGCGATAGACATGGAGATAACTACTTCTGGCTTGATTTTTGTGTTCAGATTGATAGTCAGGAGTGGGAAATAAACATTTACTACTACAATTGTTTTAATTTTTTTTATCACATCCTATTTGTGTTTCATATAATTTGTAAGTATTTTATTTAATTTATATGTTTATGCTTTGAAATTTATATTTAATGTTGTTATTTTTTTTTCAGTTGTAGAAGTTTGAATTGTATCACATCTGAAAAGGTGAATATTTTATTCCTATTTCTGAATATAGTTTTTGTAAAATTAAAATGATGATAATGCATTTATGAAAGCGCAAACCATGATTACCACGCATTTATAACTTCCTTGGATGGCTGAACTAACATTTTAAAATAGTATATTTTGGATATTTGTAGCCTATTGGTGTAATTTATTTTTCTTGTGTTACAGGTCTCTTACTATCAATGGACACAAAATAAAGGTAATTATAATTTTTATACATAAAAATCGCCTTCCAAATTATTTTCCTTTCTTCTTGTTAAATAATTTTAATGAGGCTAAGTAATTTGGAAAGAAAATTGTTCTCGTCTAGGTGAGGTTATTGTTATTTAAATTTTCAATACACCTCAATCCGGCGAGCGACAAATGAAACTACAACTTTAATTAAATTTTGTAAACTTCGTTTCTGAACAATATCTCATTAACGTTTTCTTTTACAGGTACATGAAGACAATTATAATGTTTTGTTAGGATTATGAAAAATAAATATTATTGATGAAAAGGTCTTGTTTTCTTCCAATCCTATAGGTGATAAATATCTATAGATTTTGTATGACATAAGATATTTAGATTGGTTGAATATTACATGGTTGATTTGGCTAATTTTGGCTGCATGTTCACATTCACTTCCCAGCAAAGAAAAATCATAGTTCTCAGAAGTAGAATTTGTAAGATTGTAGGCTTTTGAGTGTATTAATCTATACTAATATAAAGAGAGAAACTTTGTATTTTTGTATGTATGGAAATAACTCAAGAACTACTGGGCCGATTTCAAAAATTCTTTCCCTCATAGAAAGCTACATTATCCCCGAGTCTATATTTCTTAATTCCACGCGGACGAAGTCTCGATCAACAGCTAGTTCCTTCTAACTTGTTCACTATAAAGCTTTGTTCGCACCAGGATAGTATTTTAGTCGAGTAGCAAGTAGCATTTATCCGAACAAAGGGTTTACTACTGTTCAGACTCTGTTAAGCCTAAACCTACGCACTAGGATAGCAATTTAGTAACTAACCGTGTCCGAACAACATTTTAGTAGAATAGATTAGTAAATCCTTTGTATAGTGACTAATTTATTACCAAAGTCAGACCATGATATAAACATGAAGTTAATAGTTTATTCATAATTTTAGAATCTTAAAATTAAATTACAATAAAAACTTTAATGAGCCTAGAAAATTACAATAGAAATACGATTATAATGGAACTTTATTTTAATTCCAACAATCAATGAACTTATAACTAAAAATTTGTAATCAATTGAAACAAAAAAATATTTGCTCGTGTACAAAAAGCATATATTTACAAATATTAAGGCAAACTAAGCTATGAAACAACTCGCCGACATAAGCCACCAATGTTTTATACATTTCTAATATTGAACCCGGACAGTGCTACTCAAAGTCTAAAGTGTACTGTGCAAACAACCGAGACATAACTTTAAAGATTCAACATGAGTAATAAATGACAGGTCTAAGAAATAAACCCAAAATAAATACAATATTTTTGATATTTACAAGATATTACAAATAAGTGAAAGCTTTGCAATAAGCGTTTTTTTACGTCTAATATAACCTCAAAGATACTACCCGAGTACAATAACATGAGACCTCACAGTTTACAAAAGCAAATGACGTCACAATACAACCTCGGCGCTACACATTGACATAACACGTGACGTAAGCTTTAGCTTACATGTTATTGTACCCGCGGTGTGCCTGATAACTCGAAACAAAGCAGTTACTAAAAGAAAATTGCTTCTGTATCACATTCTAAACTGCAATAAATAGTCGTATATTTTCGTCGTAAGAGATGTCATGTGAACGACATTCTAGAAAATTCTTATTGTAGTCAAAACAAATGGCTATATAAGCCTTCTCGTGTTTCAGTTAAATTGGGAAAAGTATCTAAAGGCAAAAGTATCATTTCTTATGCGATTGAAGAATCTTTTATACATTTTTCCTCAAACCTGACCTTTTTATTTTTTTTAAATTAGATCTGTTTTCGCAGTTTGCAGCATAAACATATCTATTGGAATGTGCTATAGCAAGCTGAGATTTTTTATTAGAGTTTTCTTATACTTTTTTGTTATAATATTCAATGAAGTTACATTCGATTAAGTAGTTTCTTTTGTACCATGAATTAATTTACATGGGCATAAATCATATTATCGTAGTTTTATTAAAATTGAAGAACAAAGAGTTATAACAAAATAATGACAATGGTTTTAACAATATATACAAATAATTGTAACAACAAAGATTATAGAAAATGCCACTTTTATATTACGGTATTTACACTGAATAAAGTTAAGAAATTTTCATAGCAAAGCTCATTTTTAACACATTCTTTTAATTACATGGTAATTGGGCAAACGTAACAATTTAACTTGAAGTTTAAAGAATTTAATGATTAAATCACCCATTTTAAAACTAGTAACAATTTTAACTACATAAATGAATGTGGCAATCATTTTCAAAATAAGAGTTGAACAGACAATTGTACGATCATAAAATAAGTTAGAAATATATAGTTTTTCTTTGCTGTTAACGATATAATATTGTATTTAAAAATGAAAAGTAAGTGCAATTTATGCTGTTTATAAACACTAATACAAGACAAATATCGCTCCATTTTCTGCAAATTACAATTGCATCAAGCATATTTATTTTATTTAATAATTTATAGACGTTTTATTTCTCGTCTATAATTGTAAATTCAATAGGTAAAGATTAAAAACTCTCGTTTACAGGTTTTTAAACCATTTAACAAAATGGGTATAAGTTTTAAATATCATGTCGGCTCGAGGACACGGTCAAGGCCGGTTACATATTTGAAAACCTATAGCAATATTCGACTGACAAGAAGCATAGACAGAATGCCCAAAGTTCAAAAATATTTCAAATAACATTTCTGAACATTTTGTTATGGGATCACTGTTTGTAGATAAATTAAATTTTTGAACTTGTAGGGTAGTTTACAATTAAAACTTTGTAGGGTAGTTTCATATATTGTTAGTCGTGTGGTATGTGGTGCGGGTCCGTTGGGCGTCTGTCGATGGGGAAGGTGTCTGAGAGATAGAGGCCGAATATCGCCACGCTGTAGAAGACGGTCAGACCGAACAGCGCCACGCTCGCGCTCGCAGTGAACATGTTCGAATATTCACATCTGGGAACGAATAACTAAGTGAATAAGTATGAGAAATCATTAAGCGATACTTTTAGTAGCCAAATAACGATTGAAGCGCTGTAATTTCTACGAAGGAACTCCTTAAACAACTGTGTGGAAGATAAAGCCATTTAAAAGTGTCTCTTGCTTTGCTTGTTATTGCTTAGACTTAGAAAGTGGCCATAAGATTTTTTTTAAAGAGAGCAAAATTGTATCGGCATTACCGAGGCTTTTATCATCAAATAAAAGAATATAATGTACCTGACAAACCAGACTACAGTGAGGGCGATGGAGACGATGGTCATGAGTATATTCTCCATGTCCCAGTGGCGCTCCGGCGCCGCGCGCGCGCGCTCCGCAGCCCCGCCCTCCTCGCCCGCCGCGCGCTGCTGCACCATACAAACATCTTTATAATTAAACACGATATCCGAATTAAACGATTAAAGATAAACAATGGGGTTGCCAGTGCAAAAATATATGGTGTGAATGTCAGTTTTTATTTCACGAAATTAAATGCCCGGACAAGATAGGTAGGTAAGGATATATTTTTATCATGAGGTCCACTGATTGGTAAACCGATCAAGACACAAAACACTTATTAAAAACCATAGACATTAGCATAATACTATCAAAGATAAAAGTACAGAGGGAACCGTCTATCAAAAACCACCAAATATTGACAAATCCTAAAAATTGCTAACAGTACCATACCTGTGTATTATTCCTGTTAGGGTGTACGAGGCAGTGCACGACCGCGCGGTGGTGCAGGCCGCACGCCTCCAGCGTGGCCGCCTCCTCCGCCAGCACGCGGCCGTTGAAGATCAACCGCACGCGAGACTCCGCAGACAACTCCGCCGAGAAGTGACGCCTAACAGACACATAACCAAGAGAAAAAAGAATTATATGGACTGCAAATTACTTAATCCTGAATTAATATCTACGGTATTTTCAAATGTCAATAAATATTTTTTAATGTTGGTAACCATGGGTGTCGCCAGCCGATGAACTAGGGTTGGTCTAGAAGAAAGCAGCAACAGTAAATACGGTCTTAATTGAACTATTTTACAGATTCTGTAGGAAATACCTGAAAATCTAGAAGTATTTCACCTTCTTTTATATTTCTACCCACATCCCCTATAACATTTAGTATCGGGTCAATATTCTTGATGTTATCAAGACTAACATTCGATCTAAAATATTATGAATTTGAAACTTACCATTTGAAATCCTTCAACAGTTCATCGAGACTGCCTTCGACCTCTTTCAATGTATCATTCAGGTACTTTAACTTGATAAGTATTTTTCTTCTGTCTCTTTCTACATTTATATTTTCTGCAGTAGCATTTCCACCGTCATCCGCTGCGGTTGCATTATCACTCCTTTCACTTCCTGCAATCACATTTTCTGCAGCATCATTTACTGCAGTAACATTATCTGCAGCTTCATTTTCTACATCACTTGCTGCAGTCACATTTTCTGCAGCATCGTTTTCATCCTGCGGTGATACATTCGTATTTGAACTACTTGATGAATTATTTGCTTCATTTTTCTCAACAGTATTTGTACTGTTACCACCTGAAATATAAATATTAATCTATGACATCAGACTTCTAAATTGGTCAAGCAATTTAGCATGGAAGAGACATAAGTACATAAATACATACTAAAGAAAAACTTCTGATTCACTTGATAAGTGATTTTTTTGCACTACTGCCAATAATGTTCAAAATATTCGTACTAAAATTATATGTCCTCTCCAACTGCTTCGAAACTCTGTGGATAATAAGTTCCTTACCATTACATTCACTACAGAAGTCTATGGCAGTAGTTTCGTCAGCCTCCATCGCACTAATGATGCTATCCATTTCTGCCATCTGAGCATTCCTCGCCGGCTCTGGTTCTTCCTGAGTCGCTGTCTCTTGTTCCTGAGTCTCTGCTGGTCTTTGGGTATTATTAGTTGCTGTAAACAATTAATTAAGTAATATTTAACGGTTGTATCGAATGGCTTAATGGTTATTTATCATTCATTTAGTGTGGATTTCTCATTATAAAGCTACAGTAAGAGACTTCTTCAGTCCTCAGTGGCCATTGAAACTGTCGCACACATTAGTGGCTTGTCTCTTTTACTTTAGATTTGTCAATCAATTAACTTTACAAGCGACGGTAAGATCTTGGAGTATAAAATATTAAATTACTTCGACTTATATCACTTTTATTGTGATTCAATTAAGAAGTCATACATTGCAAGCCGTTAAAATAGGAAAGTGATTGATAAATAATTGAAAAAACAATCACAAACACGTTATTAACAGTAAAAAATAACTATTTAGTTCTCAATACTACAATATCTTAAAGAGTTTAGAATAAAAATAACAATATGAGTAATATATATGTACAATATGCGTTGCCCATCCATAAAAGCGAACCATACATGTTTATTTGGACTCCCACAAGATAAGCAAAATGAAAAGCAATTGATTTTATATAATGTTAATAATATTGTGAAGTTGAGAATGTACATGATTAACAAATAAGTAAATGAACCATTGGAGTGTCAATTATTGTTATACAAAACGGTATCGTTTATATACATATGGTTATATTGTTTTTTTTATTACAGGTAAGATAATCTTTGTACTTGATAGTAGTAACATCGTGGGATTTAATACATTAGAACACTAGCTTAATGATTTATGAAAAAATATTATTTATATTTAGCTATTCATACATAACAAGCGCTCGGTGCATACACTAAGTATATTTTGGTGTCGTTTTAAATTCGAGACGCAAACATTATTTAAAATAATTATGCTTTTATTTTTCCTTACAAATTTGAAGTCAATTTGTGGCAAAAAAAAATGATAGTCATTTTGCCCTTCACTGAATAATCTTTGAGAGGCTATAATCTAATAAAAGGGTTCGCATTATGGACAGGCATGGCAATATGCTAGCAATCAAACTTACATTCGATACTCCTATAGAAATGCAAGCGGTTATTGTCGAGCACAGCCATATCAGCATCTATGATGCTGTCCATTTCCAACAGAGGTATTACTCTGGAGAAACCCCTGCGGGACTCCACCAATGAGCTCCGAGCACTTGATGCTATATGAATACAATGCAGCATTGTTAGTTATATGTATTGAACAGCACATGTTGGGTTTTGTATTAATAACATTGGAGAGATGACCTACGTTTGCACAAAACAAAACGCAACATGTGTGGCTGCATTAGACTAAAACTATGTACGCCTGTGGCTAGCTATGATTATGAGCGATGTTCCCGCAGGAGGGTGTTATTGCCTTGACCACCTATTTCGTCCTGAGAATACCTTAAGTTACGTTCTGCGTAGTGCCTCGTACGAACGAGCAGGCATAAAGTTTGGATTACACTATACAATGACTTATTATTTACATGATTAGTGATTAACCCTAAAACAACTACTAATTTATTATTGCTCATAAATGTGTTTTGTAATGGTAGTTGGTCAAAATGAAATAATGATTAAAATATAATCTGCTGTTTAAAAGTAATCTATAAAAAGGATCTATGGCGTGAATCATATGCATTGACACCATCTTTGTCTGTATTATTGCACTAATTGTACAGTACATATTGCAACCAAGTTTAAACTTATAGCAGATTTTGCATAACAATAGCGATATGGCAAATTCCAAAGTATGTGTAAACAGTCTATGTATTTTAAACATAAAGTTCCATGCCATAATAAGTCCTATTTGTTTAGTGTATTACCATTTATCTTCACAAAGTTATATCATTACAATGCATACATAATTTATTCTCAATGAATATGAAAAGACATTATTTGTTTTATTTTACCTATGAAAAGAAAAAGTGAATTATTCATAGTATATTGTAGATTACCACTTGTTCGCGACTTCGTCTGCGTGGAATTAAAAAATATAGCTTATGTTACTCGGGCATAGTGTAGCGTTCTAAAGGTGAAAGAAGTTTTGAAATCGGCCCAGTAGTTTGAGTTATTTCAATACATACAAAAATACAATGTTTCTCTCTTTATAATATTAGTATAGATTTTATAATAATGATGTAAATAATGAGTAGTATACAAAACAGATGTACACACAAAATTAATGTTATGTTTTTTATGTTTTACCCGAGAGAACCAAATGATAAACCAAAAATACCAATAACCAAAGCTTTATAGCTGTTCCTTGCATGTTAAAATGTATGTAAAAACATGTTATAATGTTAAAATTAATAATATTAATAATGGTACAAATTAATGTTTTTCACACCAATTGAAATAAAATATTTTATACATACAAACAGTCCTTGTAGTTCTGCTTGCTCGTAAATAATTTGTTCCTGTAAAAATAGAATTAATTTAATTAGGATAATGCTAAGATTACTAGAACCTAAAAAGAATAAAAAAAAAATTACAACATTTGCTAAGCCAACTGGCCCTGCCGTGGATATACTAATAATGGACTCCACGGTCCGGCAAGGAGACGGAGGAACACCGCGGGGGTTTAGCGGGTAGTCCGGCCTCTCTTTACAAGGCCGGGAGCCCCGCACGAAGCCGCCCCTGCTGCCCTCGCAGCAGGGGCGGCGAAGTGAATAAAAGCATTCCCCCGCGTCACCAAAAAAAAAAAAGCCAACTGGCCCTACATTAAGTCAACCCTAACATAGGATAAGCCCAAAGCATCTCAATGGGGACATAGTGCACTGAAAATGTTAAGAAAACTGTGATTTATAGATTACTAGTGACAAGCCCCGGCTTCGCACACATGCAATGCTGATACTAAATACACATCAAAAATGCAAAAAAATAATTAATTATTTACATCACCTTAGCGGCCTAAAAAATAACAGTATTTCTCCACTATTTAATGGATATTATTATACATATAATATAATTTGTTGCATAGTTTTAAAGATTTAAGCATATAGCATAGGGACAGAGAAAGTGACTGTTTTATACTAGATAGTGATTCACATGAAAAAGGCAAAATGATTATTTCATACGAACATATTTTCAATTATACTTACTTGTTCGTAAGCTGATAGCACCTAGCGGTTGATTGGCGCGTGTCCTCATCATCATAACAGGCCGGTAGCGGTTAGGCCGAGCATTGGTAGACCACCATGCTAGTATACCTACTATAACTAACAGCACCGATATCACAAACTGCACCACCTCATCCCCCACACCCTCGATGAGCGTCATCTTATATCAAGCACCAATCCTATACAGTAAAAAATAAAATTAGAATTTTTTTAAATGTAACTTGACAAAATAAGATTTTTCTTGTTAACATTTTCATAACACGCTTTACAATTTATTAGAAACTAGCTGTTGTGCGCGACTTCGTCCGCGTGGAATTAAATAATATAGCCTATGTTACTCGGGGATAATGTAGCTTTCTAATGATGAAAGATTTTTTTTAATCGGCCCAGTAGTTCTTGAGTTATTTAAATACAAACAAAAATACAAAGTTTCTCTCTTTATAATATTAGTATAGATTAAAAATTTAAATTCCAACACAAATAAAGTATAAAATTGTAAAACTGATTGGCAGGTATTTTCATTTATAACCACTTTAAAATTATAATTAAACTTTTCTAATATAAAAAAATACATGAATAGTACTACCTATTGCAATGTACTATGAAACTTTTAAAATAAAATGTAAATTTATCTTGTATTAGTGTCAAGGTTAATAACAGCAGAAAATATATATTTTTGGAATAAACCTTGTATTTGCTGTAGTTTGTAGTAATGCTATTGTATAAATTATTTAAAAAAATATTACACATGGACTTATTTACATAAAAACGGTCTTACTTATCATCTAAGTTACTTTTACATTAATGACTTCGTAACTAATTCCAAGGAATGTAAGTCACAGTAATATTTTTGTTGAGAATTAATCAAGGTCATTATCGGCGAAAATTGTCCCAAATGAGTGTTCACTGATTTTCTTTGATATAAATAGTGTAAATTGCATTTAAATGAACAGGAGCAAACTAAAATAGGACGTAAATCTATAAAAACGGAATCATAAATTGAAAACACTTCTCGACCAAAAATGCAGCTAAATACAATACGAATAACACTCGAGTCAAAATGAACCATTTCAATAACACTTGCGTCTAAAACGGTTTGTTAACAATAATATTTCCACACTTTGAAAGTATTCTACTTAAATATTATAAAAATTAAATAAATTGCGTACAGTACCTTTATATTTTTTTACGATTTTGACAGCAAGCCATCAAAATCGAAAGGCTTCTGATCAAAGAGTAAAACAAGAGTAGACGTCGATAGTACAATAAAAATCCATTTGATACTTAATATGTACCTATAGTCTGACAAACTTCTCTGGTCTGTGATAGAGGCGCTGTTATGGCAAATAGTCTGTCAGAAAAGAAGTAAAACTTCAATATGCTAAAATTTTTTACAGTCCTGGAGAAATAAAAGTATGTATTAAGATTAACGTAGGATATAAACTGTGAAGGATAATTAACCCAGTAGGCACTCAGAGGGTGGGCGTAAATGAACTTATTTCTTAATTTAACGGCTTAATAATGCCACCCATTCAATTTTCAAAACGTGGCACAGTATCCTTGCTGTACAGTAAATGTCATTTTTTTCTTTTATGACAACTTTTCTAACTCTGCCTCTAAGTAGATTTTCCATTTTTTTCCTTCACAGGACCGCTCCCCACACCGAGCCAGATACCCTTGTTATTTCCCCTTTACTAGACAGACAC
>QDHC01002842.1:2291850-2320813 GCA_013186455.1 Papilio dardanus tibullus
TGGGCGGAGGATCCCGATCGCGGTCACCGAATCCTCTTCCGCCGAATCCTCGGCCTTCGCGACTTCTATAAAATATAAAATGAACTCACTGAGCAAAATATAAAAGTAATAGTAAAAGTATCATTTCACAATTTTAAAGACAAATACTTGTGTAGAGTGCTATTTTCTCAAGTCGGCGGGGATGGAGTTGACCACTTTTAAAAATAAGCTTCTAAACTAAAAGATTTTGACAAAATTGCACCTTTATTTAATGAAATAATATCATACCCGTATCCTTCTCTGTCAGATCGGAAGCCCCCCTCGCGCGCGCCGTAGCCCCCGCGCTCGCCCTCGCGGCTGAAGCCCCCGCCCGCGCCGCCGCGCTCGCGACCTCTGACAATTACAATTATTATTATCATTAACATCACTATAGAATTCCTTTAAACTAGGTTGAAATGTGTAGTAATTGGAAACATACCCTTCGCCATAACGATCGCGGCCGTACGAGTCCCGGCCGCCGTACAGGGTCCTGGCGGGCTCCGCGGGCGCCTGGCGCTCGCCGTCGCGCCACCCGCCCGGCTTGTTGTCTACACTCGCTGCAAATACAACACATCCAGTGCCATTTATTCGCATACCGTGCATCTAGCAATAAATAGTTGCATTCAATGTATTAGTTACTCAGTAAGTAAGTAGGAGCGAGCTATAGACTAGTCTGAATTGAGTTACAGCATTGCTGTGTCACAAATCGATCTAAAAATGCTGGTCACAGAGGAACTTTCAACGGTAATTAGGGATAAGTCTCGTCCTAGGAATCCTAGGAGTCCTAAACTAGCCCTAGCCCTGTGTCTCTGGTGCCTCTGTCATCGCTCTCAGCAATGCTCCCTTCTAGAAGAGTGGGGTAAACAACTAACGACCTTTACTCAGACCTTCCCGAGACAAAATGAGTAATTTGGATCATTGACTTTTAAAATATTAATACAAATATGATACGTTCAGTAAATTATTAAATATACTATATAGTACATAAATAAATATATTGCTCAATGATCACTATACTCTGTATGTGTGTCCCAAGTGCGACATTATAGCTCACTCCATATTTTACTTAACATCATCATAGTAACAATCATTTAATGTTCAATCACATTATTTAGTTATAAATAATTAACTGGCAAATTCTGCAAAAATATGGAAACATATCAAAGATATGTCTGAAGTTGCACATACTAGGCTCGCATAACTTAATCACATCTAACATAAGGTAAAGAGCCATGAGTAAGGATTAATATGAGGTACATCTGTATGTATACTAACAGTCCCTCTCGCGGTCGCGGTCCCGGTCCCGCTCCCTGTCGCGCTCCATGGGACGAGCGCGGGCCTGCGTCTCGGGCTGCGCGCGCGGCCCCGACCGCCAGTCGCCCATTGTGCGCTCCGGATCATAGTCCCTGTATAACAAATTCTTATAAAACAAGTCTCCTTATATACTTCGTTCCAATTGAAAGCCGAGAAAAAGTAAACAGAAGCTCCTCAATCCCAAACAAGGCTATTACATTAGATATTTTTAGTTATTTTGTGACACAAAGTGAAAAGATGAAGGAAAAAAAAAGAACTTTACTAGAAATAACTCAGAATTTACGAGCTTTATTGTAAATTCTAGTTTGTTTATGGTTTCATTCGGAATGAGATATAGATAATATGACTTCACCAACCCACCCTGTAACCCCAGGGCTTCATTAGAGTTCACATTTAAAAAAAATAGATATTGCTTCGGCGTAAGTCCATTTTTTTGAGTGACATCGGTCTTATTAAGCCCTAGGGTAAAGCAAGCATCATCAAGTAATGTCACAAAGTATTCCAATTATGTACAGACCTGTCCCGGTCAGATCGGCCGCTTCTCCCCATGCGGCGATCATTGTCATTGTTGGACACTTCTATTCTTATTCTTCTACCGCTAACTGTCTGTAACAAATTTACCAATATTAGTAAACAAAAAAAAATAATTCAAAAGCTTATTTTCAAAAGTGGTCAACTCAATCCCATCGGACTTGAGAAAATAGCACTGACCCTGCGGCTTCATTAGACTGATGCCACGAAAAAAAACGGCTTTATCCCGAAGCAAAATCTCCAGTTTTATTGCGACCTTGGTCTAATGAAGCCATGATCATGTATACATATACAAGTCCTGTATTCTCAAATCAAATTGACCAATTTTGAAAATAAGCTCTTAAATTGATATGAATACCTATTCTGTAAATAATAATCAATGGTCATCCCAGAAAGTTATAGCCTTATTTAATAATGATTACAGATTTATCTATATTTACAAGACAAATATTTACATGTGGAAATGAATATAAAATTCATATAATACTCTTAAGATCTATTCTTTACTGTACAATAATAAACATAACACAATTACTTTTGAAACATAACAATAAGATCTAAGCTATGCTAAAAAATTGATTGTTCAAAAAGGACAAGAAGTTTATTTCAAACTAGCTGTTGTGGGCGACTTCGTCCGCGTGGAATTAAATGATATAGCCTATCTTACTCGGGGATAATGTAGCTTTCTAATGGTGAAAGAATTTTTGGAATCAGCCCAGTAGTTCTTGAGTTATTTCAATACAAACCAAAACACAAAGTCTTTCTCTTTATAATATTAGTATAGATGAAAAGAAAAAGATGAAGAAGAATGAAAAAAAAAAGGATATGAAAATGAACACAATGTGGCAATAAATATGTTAAAATGTATGAATTTTAATAAAACTGACAGTTACTTACCAGATCTTCAATATTCATCGCACTAACAAGACTCTCTCTGTCTTCAAAATCCACATAGCCATATCCCTTTAGCCGACCACCCTCGCGAGGTAGTCTTAGATTAGTGATCTAAAACATATTAGTTTATTCTTTAACTATGATAAAATAGACAAAGAGTTGACCAGAATTCCAGATTTCATAAGTATTTATACCATAACTAGGTTATGGCAATATATAAGCCTCTAATTCTATATATTTTCTACTGCCTTCATAAGATCAATATAGTCCAACTGTTATGTAAGAATTTGGCTGTTGTAATAGAGTCCCTATTGTAAAAACATTCTCAAGATAACAAAATTGCAGCAAATTTCAGTATTAGAACAATGTAAATATGTTTAAATGGTTCATACTTTGAGCCCTGCAAACAAGTCGGCGATAGCACTCTCCTCTACATCGTAAGGTAGGTTGGAGACGTGTGCGATGTAGGGCGGGCGACGCGGTATGCTCTCTTCGTCCACAGCCATGCCCCCGCGGGCGGCGCGCGACGCTGACGGCAGCACCACGGGCGCCCGCGGACGAGAACTATAGCTGTAGCTTTCGGCTAACAACAAAAATGTTATATTAGACAACTGTAGTTTACAAATAGCTTATATATATGAAACTTAGTGATGTAATCAAAGATATGTACTACAATATATTCAGATTTGTTTTAATTTAGTCTTCTCAAACTTATAGAAATGTTTATAGGTGTTAAACAAATAGAGTTATAGATCAATTTCTCTTAAACATTGGATCACTGGAAAGCATACATTGAAAAAACAATTTCTCATTTGATCAATAGTTGTAAAAAGGAAATATCTTTCCACATGGTCATTTTAGATATGAAAATATGTGTAAATAGACAAGTAGGCAAAATTTATACTATTAATAATGACAAAGATTAAAAAGAAAATTATTGCACACATGTTTTTTATCAACAATTAAATGCAAAAATCAACAGCTGTAAAGTGATAATAGATTGCTTCATCACACTAGTTATCAGTTTCATAAATAATCATCTGACATAACAAGTTTGCTTCCACAATTACACATTTAAATAGAAATTGAAGCTGTCACAATAACTTGTATTCATTGTGAAATATATTCGTTCTTGACATTTTCACCTTTAAAATAATTTAGAAAAACCCAAACTATGTTTATGTTGAAATGAATTAAATAAGAAAAAGGAGAACAATTGTAAAACTACTGAATATAAAGTAATAAATATCTTTACAATCAATAAATGCCCTCAGTTAAAATTGGGAGCAAGCCAATGAAAGACTAGTCTGAATTGAGTTGTGACCTCGGTCATCTCGTAAATTGAACTCAAATTGCTGGCTACGAGAGGTTTCAATAGACACAGTGCCTTCGCCTCCATCAAGCACCCCCGTGTTGACATCATAAGCTAACCATTGCTCTAAATTTCTGGTACCCTCGCCTTCCCTGTGAGGGAAGCATCCGGCTAGAATGTGTAAGAGCACAAGAGCCTTTCCTCAGACCTTCCCGAGGCGGATAGAGTGACGGGCACTCGTCTGTGCGCCCCAAGTACGAGATTAACATTGACTTGCCATTACCCCTTACATCATCACAGGGCGGTTTTATATCAACTAATGACACAAATCTAAACAACTACTCACTTTCCTCATCTGCAGGGTCTGCCCAAGTGTTTGTGGTGCTTATCGCCGTCGGCTCCGCAATGATGACATCCATGTTGGCTTTGACCCATTTTGCTTTTTTTGATTTCTTGCCTGTAAATATACAATGTGGAAATGCATGAGCACCAAGTTAGTGCTCAAATAAAGAGCAAATAAAAATGGCGAGTACATCAAAGGGCACATAACGATGACGCATAGTAATTGACCAAGACGATTTTGGAAAGTGGTTATCCGTGAACGTAATATGCAATATGCAGACAGCTTTTTTGTAATTTTACAATACATTTAAACATGCAAGTTGAAGATTACTGGCAACAAAGAAATTTAGCTGAATTTAAATTGAAATAAAAGTTATAAAGGTGGCCACGCGGTAAATCCAAACGTCCGCAGAGGAGAAAAGTTGACACGTTAGCATTATTACTTAAGAAATTTAAGGTTTTCAATTTACTGCAAAGTAAACTAACCATAGCAACACTAAATATAACATTCTAAACAAATAATTAAACAAGAAATTAAGCAAAATCTTAAGGTTTTTCACATGACAAAATTATTAGAACTAACCTGTAGCGGCCATATTACAAGGCTGAGGCCTGGGTTGCCACTGATCGAAAAAAGAAATTTCTGCAGCATTGTTGCCCGAAGTTGAAAAAACACGAACTAGGGATGCCATTTAATTTAATTCGTAGAAATAATTTCGACTTAGAATTATTCCATCTTAATTTAAATAATGAGAGAAGCAAGAAATAAAGCTGCCAATAGTTGTAAATATTTTTAAAATTTTATGAATATTTACACGACTATGAAAAATGTTTGAAAAACATCAAACAAAACACGTCAATCGCAATGCAATTTTAATGCAGTACTTGGCAATACTCTTTGTTTAACTTATTGAAAGTTGTAATTAGCAAATTATATTTTTAATTACGAATGTTTCATTTTTATTTATTATTTTTATAATATGATTTTATACTTAAAATACCAACAAAGTGAGCAAACCTCTAAAGTAACCCATGTATATGAACCGTATTGTTTGTATCTCTATTTCAGAGTGAACAAGTGGGATGACAATACTGTTCCTTTACAGGTGTTGAGACAGTGTAAACACAGACACACCATAGGTAAAAATATTATTTTTTATATCAAACGATTTTTTTTTAAGTCTACAGTACATCTGTGACATAGATTTATATATATTTGAATAGCCACGGTTAGTTCTTGGCACCGTTTTTCAGAAGAATTATCATCTCTTTGATGATTAGCGCCAGTTGCTACATTTATGCTTCATCGAGATCAGTTTAGCCGTTTTAGAAATACCTTCAAACCTACATACATCCATCCATAGAAACTTGCATTCATGATATTAGTAAGTAGGTAAAACTACGTTTAAATAGTAGGTGTATATGTCCAAAATTGTTGTAACTTGTAAAATTAAATAAAAAGGGATACTCAATTACTTAAGTTTAATTTTTTTTGTAATCTCTTACCCAAAGATATACTATGCTATAGATGGAACACTCGAAGCCTAAAAGTGAGGCATTTTCTTTGAGCTCCGGTGACGTAGGGAGATTTCCCCTAGTGTTGACCTCTAAATTATATTTGCAGACATAACAAGTAGGCCGAATAACCTCTTTTCTCAAATTTAAATTTTATTTCATACTATTTGCTAAAGTTTAATATTATAATTAATCAAGACATTTTTTCAAGGCGTTTTAACGCTAATTAAAATTTATTACAACCATAAGACAAAAATAGTCTTTGTTAAAAATTATTTGGATTTAAATTGTTTTAAATAAAATAATAATAATGAAAAACGATAATAAAAATAAAAGTAAAAAACAATTTCCCAAACTTGAGAAATTTATTCATGATACTGGCAAGTTTTTTTTAGTAAATTCTTTCCCGGCACACATTTTAACTTCAAATTAGTATGGAGCGCTCCCTCTATGTATAATATCTCTTTGCTCTTACCCTTGTATTGTGTTCTGTGCCCTAAGGCTACATTAGACCGATGTCACGCAAAAAAGGCCTTACGCCGAAGCAAAACGTCTTTTTTTTTTCCCAAACGTGGTCTATTATTGTAAGATCTTAAAAAATACATACATTGTTTTTTATATTATGCAAATTGATTGTTAAATATAATGAAAATGTTGTACAAAACATCCTGGTTTATGTAAGTAGGCTCGCGTTGGTATGATCTTGCTCACGTAATAACATTAAACGCATAATGTTAAGGAAGCCGGATTATAAAAAACTAAAGAAACTCGTTCTATATTCCGAGGCTCCTTGAGTATCCAAATCTCCGATTGCTTCGGGTGACTGGGCCAATACGGACGCCAAGACGAGTCTTGCTGTTGTACCGTGTGCGGTCCCGGGGCGGCGGCGGACGGCAACACACCAGCATAGCAGCATGGCATTTGCGTCGCGGGCGCCTTACGAGTGGACGTATCGCCGGCGCATTCGCACTTTATAAACATTGAATATCGAAATAGTTTTTGTCGAGCAGCGTTTTTATTTAGCCATATCGTTGGCTGTCTGGGCGCAAAGAATAAAAAAAGCTAAAAGCTCCCATTTACAAATCGATCGGATCGGGGTTCCGTTTTGGTTTCTAGTTGGCAATAAATTGAATTTTGTCGTCGTCAAGGTGACGTAAAACCCGGTGCAGTGATAACGGGGAGTGATGTGAATCGAGTTGTGTTTACGTTGCGATGTGTGTGGGTCGAGTGTAAAGTGGTTTGTTATTTATGATGGGTTATGCATCGAGCGGCGCGGGGCGGGCGGCGCACGAAGCGCTGCTCGCGCGGCAGGACGCCGAGCTGCGCCTCATGGAGACCATGAAGAGGAGTCTCCAGGCCAAGATGAAGAGCGATCGCGAATACGCCCTCGCCCTCTCGGCCGCGGCCGCTCAAGGCCAGAAAATGGACAAGTGCGAGGATCTCAATGGTAAATATTACGAGAACAACGAGCCAATACACAAATACTAAAGTAACCTTGATATTTAAAAGCGTGTGAAAGTATTGGTTATTATGTACCTGGTAAGTTACCAATGTACCCTCATAACGGTTAATTTTAAATGCGCAGGACGAAATGGAACAAAGACTTACTGGAACAAAGAAATCATTCGAGTCGCTAAAGAACTAAAGATTTAAATGTTTTATAGTAAATGTTTTCATGTTTAAATATTATGGACAAGTTCTATTGAATATTGTGTAGGTATTATACCTAGCTATGTGATATAGAATAGTAAATGTCAAATGATATAAAATAAAGTTCAAGTTTGTACCGATGTTACACACTAGGCGTGTAAGATTCGAACGCGCAACATGATACTGTTGCAACTTGATGAACAATAGATTTAATTTTTATTTCTATCTATACTGTAACATTTTGGATGACTTATTTAATATTGATATTAGCTGTTACCAACGACTCAGTACGCGCGAAAATTCTTCCAAATTATGTTCTTGATACCTGTTCAGCCGTTCTGAGGGGTTAATTACTTTCCGATTGACGATATCGCTGATGGAATCGACAAAAATGTATGAAAGTGACATTGACATTCGATAAATCATGTGATTGTCACGTGTGAGATATAGAACGTCAATGTCAGTTTCATACATTTTTGACGTTCGCTATAGATTCGTTTCTTAGCCAATGTACTTTGGGTAGCCCCCCTGAAGATAATACGATCCTCAAATACAAATGACAACCTTCTAACAACCATCACACCATTCATCTATAATTCTAAATTTTCGCATTTATCATACAATTAGTAAGATTACTTTTGAATGTATTTTGCGTCACTTTACTCATATAATAAATACGCGCTAGTCGTGGAGTTGCGTAAAATGGAGTCTACCATGAGTCGAACCTTACTTTTGAATGTTTCTAGGGATTTAGTCAAAAAAACATGATCACCGTAGGTATTTACAATTTAGTAGCCATGTAATGATATTATTATCAATGTCCCAAATTGAGTTTTTATAATTGTATATTGTCCAATAGTAGGTTTTATCTGCGAAAGAACCTGTTCAAAAACATATTGCCACCCTTTTCATTATCTTTAAAAAACATGGATGACAATTATGGTGTTATTCAGGTTTGAGCAATGAAAACACACAGTAAAAGTCGATATTATTCCAGGGTCTCTAATAGCATCTGCATGGCGAACCATGACTGAGGAGTGGGAGAACACCAGCCGCCTAATCAAGGCCAATGCTGAAGCCCTGGAGTCTCGGGCTTTAGACCGGCTCATCACATTGATGACAGAACGGCGGAAAACCCGCAAAGTTTATCAAGAAGATCATACCAAAATATCCTCGCAGTTTACACAGGTAGGTTTCAATATCTTAGAAATAAGAAATATGATTTTTTTTTCCGCTTTAACATCTTCGCATGAATTGGCCGGTTCGCCCGTTGAAATACCACGACCACATAGAAGACAGGCGTCAAATGGAAGCTATTCCGTCTTTCGTCTGATGATTGTGGTACCGGAGGCCTAATTTTTGTTTCCTTATAGGGAAGATATGATATCTTTGATTTTATGACCTTCTTTCGTCATAACTGATTTTCAGTTTTTTAGTATGTAAAGGCAATACTTAAATTCTATTACTCATGATTTCTCTGCGATCAAAATTCAATTCTAGTCTGTAATTTTAATCAAATGTGGCACATAATTCTTTCTTATTTATTCATAGTTACTGTTTGCCATGCAAAATCAAATACTACGGTCGATAGTGTGTCATAAATATTTGTTCTGAATTTCTGAAGTAATTACATTTTTTTGTTTACGAACAAAAATAATGTTTCATAGCTGTTTGGTGCATTATAAAACTTCATAAACTCCTAATATAAAATTAAACAATCTAT
Source organism: Papilio dardanus tibullus (assembly GCA_013186455.1). Classification (NCBI taxonomy): domain Eukaryota; kingdom Metazoa; phylum Arthropoda; class Insecta; order Lepidoptera; family Papilionidae; genus Papilio; species Papilio dardanus. The sequence goes on from QDHC01002842.1 coordinate 2,301,150, forward strand.
CCTAAACTATCTTGTTACAATTTTAAATTTCTGGAAGATCTAAAATTGTTTTACTTCAAAGCGCTTCTAAAGTTTCGTTCCGATTTTGTGATACCTGAAAGATATTTAGTGTTTATTTCTATTTTACAAAAGATTGGACTTCGGTGCAATAAAAAATTTAATGGTCTCGTGACTAAGGCATATTTTCATCGTACTTCGACGTGTAATCGTTCAAACAAAAGTTATTACCTTCGATAACGCTTACGAATCGGATTGGTAATTTAAACGCACTAGTTCCGTTAACGACCGGTCGGGTTGGTTTCCTTGTTCCCTCCGCTTCCTATCATTAATCTACAATCCTACTATTACTTCCACGTAATTAGGTCTTAGAGAACGGTGTTTTAAAGAAGTATGTCAGGGCCGGTTCGCTGCCACATGGCGAGTAACAGCTGCTTTTCCAACGACCAAAGCGAGTGAGAAATGTAGGTCAATCGCTCTTATCCAATGAAGCAACTGACTTACGGTACTTGATGAATGATGCAGTGACATCGATGATTTCTATAATGAACCTACCTACATCGTCAATCGACTTTTAATAAATGGTTTCTTATTTGTTAACAACAATGTTATTAGATAATTCTGCTATTAGCTTGAAGAAAAAATCTTTAGCAGTTTTAACGTATAGCAATAAATAAAAAAAAAACAAAAACAAAAATACACATAGGAACGTGAGAAATAACAACAAAGGTTGTGTGATCTTCAAATATTTAGCTAATACCCTGGATTCGTTTCCTCGACGTTTCGGCCGATTGCCAATGCGCTGTACAGCTGTGACGTAAGTTTAAGCGATTTTGGCGCCAAATATTAAAGCTGTCAATAGTTAATTCTTGTCAATACTAACACTAAATACCTAAATACTTAACATACTACTAGACTGAAGCACTCAGAGCCATTAAGTGGTCACTGAGAGAGCACCAAAGGTTGTCAAAGTGACAACCGACTTGAACTGTGGTGGTAAAATCGCCAGAGAAATATGTGTAGTCTGTGACAGGAAGAGGGATTAGTATTTGAGGGAATGCGCTCGGCCTAATGAATGACGCTGGCTGTCCGTTGTAACGACCTCCTGGAATGTGCGTCTATCCTTGTAGAATCATAATGCGGTGCCCGCACATACTATGTACATTTAATGAAGAAATGCAATGTAGTGACGCTCTCAGAAACCTCTGAAGATTTAGTATGAGAAGTCCCTTAGCGTTTGATCAATTATACTAAGTGTAGCAATCGTAGTAACGATTAAATAAGGTAACAATGCTTATGTCTGTAGTCTAATTTGTATTTAGTTACGGTTATGGCAACTTATGGTCAATGACCTCCCGCTCAATGATTAAGTCTTGACCACATTTTATTATTGTGTGTTATTGTTAAAAGAACGTTAGTTCTTTTGATACCAGATAAAGGTTTCATTACAAATTATATCGCAAAAACAAAATGTACCATAATTATTTGAAATTTTCTTTTTTTTTAATAAATTCGTGATTTTTAAATGTCAGTAAAAGTGGGTATCGAGCTATTCGCTCACCTGTCGGCGTTCGTTGGCCCTGCATCCGCGTTGGCGTGTGCAACTTTTTTTTGTAATAGACTTTTTATTGCCATTATTAGAAAATGACTGCAGTGGCTAATCCGCATTGATTTGTAATGCATTCTAGTATAATAAATGTTTTCTTTTTTATTGTGAAAATCGTTCATGTTGCTGTGTCTGTTTAATACGCTTTTTGTTACTTTTTAATTATACCGCCGGTTTTATAATTTAATTATATTTAGTTTGAGATATCTAGTAGATCCAATGCTACTTCGTGGTGTTAAACTAAGGGTGCGGTTACATATGAGTCACATAGAGAACTGCTAAAGCAGGTACCAAGCATTCTCCTCGCGGATGTCGCAACCATTTAAATCCGGTAGACGTTGCGTCGATGTGTCAACCGCATCTTATGCTAGTTTCACAGTAGGGAAGAGCAGTAAACATTGCGGTACAGCATCGTCGAAACAGAACAGTTCTACTGTTTTGACATGTTTGCGTTCAAACAACTGCAATTCAGTCTACTGCACTGTATAATACTGCCCTTGTGTGAAACTAGCTTAAGGCGATGCCGCTCTCATTGCCCCGGACCTGGCCTACTTGCAATAAATCGATTTTACTTGACATAATGTAAATGGGGTTACCAGTTTTCTTCATGGAAACAAAAAAAGTGTAGTAAAAACATAACAATTTTAGTTGTGAATTAATATTGTACCTATCTAAAAGACCTTTATATTTTTTGATAGACTATTAATTGACTCTTAATTCGATACTTGAAATTGGGGATTTTCAAGTAAATAGATTCTAAGTAGTTTGAAGCTTAACATGTTATATTTCTGTGAATTAGTTATATTTAAGGAAACATCAGTAGTTTTACTAAAATATCATTACCATTACCGGTCTATTTAATTTAAAAACTGCTACTTCCATTTAAATGTAATTACATTATATCGTGCCCATATTTGATTTGAATATAAATACAAATTAAAACCGGTGTCAATTAACTAAACTTGTTATATTATTAACCAAGTTCCTTGTTTCGATTTCCTATTAAAGTTGATATTTAACATGACGCGAAAAAGAAATTAAAAACTCTTTGACTTGATAACCTCCTTCTGTTGAAGGTCGGTTAAAAGTTATCTTGGCTATTGATACTCATACTCATAAAACTTCACTTTTACCAATTACTAGTTTAATGACTGATTCATTTAAAAGCTCTCTTGAACCGATCAATGTCAACTATAGAGTTATTTTATAAAAATTGTTATTTGCTGGCAACACTAACTTTTTCAACTCCAATATAGGCTAAAGGACATCGATATCCAATACCTTAATAAAAATAATCTCCTTCTGTTGGAAGTCGGTTAAAATCCAATAACTGCGTGTTACTACCCGAGTAAACAGAGGAACTGGGGCAAAAGAATCGCGAACAACGCGTTGTCTAGTCGTATTTCGCAGCTGTTTATAGTTACGACCCAGTTTAAACGGCTCGTGGCAAAATAAACGGTGCAAATTGCACTATCCTTATGTTTAAATAAATCTGGAATATAGGATATGAAAATTAAACTAAGTCAGGTATTTTAGGTTATGTAGTTTTGCAAACAGCGCCATTTCAACTTTATTTACGATTTGCATTTTGATTTTTCTTCGCTTTTCTGATAATTAACATCTTTTATGAATTAATATAAGTACAAAAGAAAAAAAAATAATTTCACGTTACCATATTTTATTGTGTAGTCTAGTTCAATTAATGGCATGAAATAATCGATTACATCATAACAGTATGTATATTTTGTCATTCACTGTTTTAGATCCGACTGCACGACATTTAAGCGTAAAAAATATTTGAATAAGTGCCAATTTAATGGCGAAACGGAATGTTGAGAATGGACCACAGCGTAATCGGGGTCACCAGTTCGACAGTTGGTACTAGCAAGTACTAATTAAACTGTATATTTACTACGTTTAAGCGATATTCAAAAATATATCGAAATATAAAAAAATAGCATAAACAATATCTTAAAAATGTCACATTTATTAAAAATGCAATTTGAATAACAAAATCACGTGTCATAATTTACGCAATCTAAGTTATGAAACCAACTTAAAATAAGTGTTCGCCTTCGGACCATTTAATATGTTTTATTTTATTTTATTGACCAGACAGTTGCATCCAAGTAACTGGCTGATAACTATTCGCTTTGGATTTATAACAAGACTGTTTACTAATAAAATAAATAATGCGTATTACCGTAAGTTATATTAATAGAAAAAACAAATATTATTACAAACTTAGGTATAACTGGTTACGTAAGCATTACAAGTAGGTAACGTCATATCTATTTAGGTGTAAGAATATTCGCCAAAGATATAATGTGGCACTATATGACCGGTTTCTAAACTCGCCGATATGTTTTCTCGAACGCCACTATCAAATATTACTGGCAGGTGAAAGTGAAATCGGCTACTGAGTTGTGAAAGCCTCCTTGACAGTTGTCTAATTTTTATTGCGCGGGAAACAGGTTGTTTTTTTTTTAATATCGTTTATTATTTTCAATTGCGTTTCGAATGATTACCTCGACGACAGACAGTAGACATTTATTGGCTTCTTGTCAAAGATTTTTGCCAACTTGTTACAATATGCTTCTACATTTTAAAACAATACAACTTTTGTCTGATCACTCTTTAGCTCTAAATCTCTATTAACCTAGATAGATTTAGTGCAGGCAACATAGCACGTATAGGTAAACCTATTTTAAAACTTTGAACGCAGCTTTAAAAGCATACTACTAGTAAGGTTATATCGATGCATCTTTTTAGGAATAATCTCGCTTCTTTATGTATTAGACAAGTCAGTTAGATAAATCTATAATAAGCCACTGTACGAGTCACCAGTTCGTAAAAATATTATGAAAGTTATTGTTCAATTGTTATAACAGTCCAAGAATGTGTTTCTCAAAACATATTTGAACAATAAATGCAACATTACTTATCTAATCAAGAAACCTGTGTTACAAATTCGTTTGTCTTCTTTCTTTCGTTAATATTAGAGAGGGACACTGAAAGTAAGCGTGTCATAATATGTCACTAATGATCTCATTAGTTAAGTATTCGTAGAACAGCAATTGGAACTATTTATAATGATGGTTCTTTATCAGTTCTCTACTTGTGTGTCAAGATTCAGTGTATATTCCTTATGCACCGGAATTTCCTTTACCTTACGATAACAACTGTTATCTATGTTTTTATCTATGGTAGAAGCTAGTATTGTATAGTTGGCTTAAAGGTCTTTGTTACCAGGCCATAAAATCTCAAAAAAAAAAAAAGAGTATTGTATAGTTAAGCTTTGAAATAATAAGGCTTGCTTAAGATAATACGGAATTTACAAAATATATTTTTTTTAATACAAAAGCTACTAAAAGCAATGCGTACACACGATTCTTTTTGCGAAAAACTTCATGCAATGTTACAAAAAATATAGTGTAAGAGGAATAAGAAAGGACCAGTTTTTATACAAATCAAAGTTGTATTAATATCATGTTCAAGATTCATAATACTTACATTATTTTGAAATATTGTAGATAATTGAATGCAAATAAACTCAACTAAGAAAAGCTTTAGGTCACAACATCCAGAACGAAAATGCACAATCAGTGATCAATAACAACAAGTAACTTTTACCTCGTGTTATAACCGATTACGAGTTTTAAACATTTCATGATACAATAGTGTAAAAATTTAACATATTGTTAGTGCAGAAAGTGTTCTATATTACGTTAATTCCGTGATTATGCAAAGAATGTTTGTATTGTTTAAAGTTCATTGAATGGCATCATTCTTGACCCTCGTCGCCAGTTCCCACGGCACTGTTGTTTTGCGCCCATGCTTGTTCACAATGGAACACATTGCACATTCTATTTATAGCGACACCATATAGGTTACTGGTAATTAGTTCAGCCATTTTTAGTAACAGAAAGAAATAGGTTAACGCTCGTAATGGCACAAATATTTTATTCATGGCATTTTAATTTGTTTGTGTAGATTTCGAAATCTATTTTGTTTTTAAATTGTTTTATTTTAATTTATAATAAACAATGCTTTCTTATCACACAAGTACGGACAGGACAAAAGACATAAAATCTCGGATAACAACTCTTAAACAGCGCAATTCGCAGATGTTTTGTCTGTAGATGGGGATAAAAGTTATGGATTTTCTATAATATTTTTTCTACATTAACATATAGCGTACCAGTTATTAAAGTATTGACCATAATAAATAATTACATACAATTCTTTCGTGCCAGTACTTCATTTATAATTTTAAAAATATAAAACCAGAATCAATCAAACAAAAACATGTATTTCCATATAGCAAGTCGTGTTTATTTGCACAACTGTAGACAAGTTAAGTTGTCTCTACTAACTGACCTCGTTACAGCGTCCTCAGCTGTTACTTCAGTAAAGTGTACTAGTGAAAATGACTATAACATCATTGTGTATTAAACACATCATCAGCTCACTATACGACCCTACTGAGGGGCTCGGAGTCTATCCTAAGGGGGTAGGCCATAGTCAAGCTCTATCCGTGGCATTGACAAAGGCCTATGCCCAGCAGTTGGCAGAAAAGGCTGATGATGATGATTTTATCAAACACAATATTGGCTAATGTGTTTAAAAATAATGCATTATTTTAAACATATCATTAAACTGATTTACAGTCGTATTTTATTTAATAAATTTTGGCAACTGAATTATTAGCTAATTTACATTTTATAATTATATACAAACTGTATTATAATTATTTTGATGTTATATAATCAAATATTTGCTTGATATTGACTGTTCCGTAAATATTAGTATGCTTTTTTTTTACAATATTTTTTTTGTCCGATCTAAAAAATATTTCGCAATCCGCACTTTAAACCTTTAGCTAATAATTTTTTTTTTCGCATTTACCAAGTAAGACAAGAAAATAACTAAATTTCTTACAATGTAGTATGAGAAATAAAGGCGGTTACTTTAAAAGAAAAAGAGTCAAAACTTAACCGTATTGATAAATAATAGACTTCCGAGAAGTAACTTATAAATAAACTTTTAATAAGTCGTATCCTTTGTTGTAGTTCGCCGTTTTACGAATAAGCGAGGAACACCGGTTTGGGTTTCACGAGACACCGATAGACACGGTCTGGACCTAGGGTTGCCAACTCTGTGATATTACATGATTATTCCAGCTACATATATCCATTTGGAATTAATGTCGTCGTGTTACAGTAGAGCTGGTTGATGCTTTTCTCTTAGTTCGATAAAGGTCGTTTTTTTCGTTACATTAAAAGTTGGCAGCCCTACTCGGACCTGTTATTTGCGTCAGACTCAGACACCGTGTGCCTCGTCTATTGGTAACTCGAAACTCTCATCTCGTGTGAACGTTATCCTTTGAACGACCGCCCGAGCGTAACCCGTTTGTGTCAAACATTTAATTCATTTTAGATCTTACGTAAGCTTATTATTAGGCGGGGAATTCAATAATTTATAGACACAGATTAGAATAAAATAATATTATTATTTTACAATAACTTGTTTTAAAGTAATCATGACGTAAAAGTGAGTGGCATAAAAGAGGTAAGCTGAAAAGGACCTTTGTAGATTTTGTATTAAGTTTAATAACATAGCTATCACTAGAGAATAATGCGCACGATATTATTGGTTATGAATATTACAAAGTCGTTTTGCCGCGCTGTCACTTTAGGGAACATTTCGTTACATGAAAGAGAAAGAAGATAGAACATAGAGTAGATAGGAAGAGACATATTGCACTGAATGCAAATCTTTAGAATAACATTTTTATTTAAATGTCTAATCCGGTCATAAATTGCATAATAGAGAAAGTAAACGATATAAAATAACGGGCCTTTTTGATTGAATCACATTAAACTTAGACCTCAAGCATAATACCTATGTGTGCATAATGAAAGTTGTAGTTTCGTCTGCCTGTATATTTTATTAGCAGTTCGCGTCAGCTAGCGATTATAATTTAAGCGTGTCTGGTACGAAAATAAACCACAACTGCGAACCGACCGCACTATTATACCATCTGCCTGTCCTTTTATCGCTAACAAGAGTTCGCTCCCGTCTTTACTTTGTTTGTTTTATAATTAATATTCATTCATTATTGATTATTATTATTTTAAGCTTTGAACCTTTGATTTGAACAAATTTCCCTATTTAAAGTGTTTTGTTAAGTGTACTTTTCACTGATTCATTAGTTAATTTGGCTTAAATTTCATATAAACGCAAAAAAGATCTCGGTATAATTTCTCAGTAAAATTAACATGCACGTTGTAAAATATTATATTTTGTTGGCTAAGTAAATATTATAATTTTATGTGGGACATGTTTGCGTCTTACGTCATAGTCTTACGTGGCTGCTTCGAGATGAATTGAACGAGTTCAGACAATTTGTTGTCATCTGATCAACTGTACGGAACATTACAAGTTGTGCGTAAGATACGCTAAAGCAAGAATTACATGCGTATTTAGATTTTATTTATTTAGCTAACATTACGTTGATTGTGGTTGTAAGGAACCGCATCCGACAATGTCTGTAACATTTTAGGTTATTAATACAATAAAATATTAATAAGTTATTCTATGACAAACTCAAAATTTTATTTCGCAATTATTCTAGCAGTTCGTATTGTAAGCTTATTTTTCGTTCCTCATACGAGTACAACTAGTGTATTTTAACGCAAAATAGCTGAATAGTGAATTAAACGAACGCAATAAACTGTTGTTAATTAGCGTCTATGTAACAAAGTTCACATCGGGACGGCATTTGGCTGAGGCGAGCGACTTCTCGGAATCGCCGATACCCGCTCTAAATAGTCCAATGCACCGTTTAATTGGTTTACTCTTGAAACGGATGAATATGTTACTTTTTCTGTATCCACTGTTTTAAATACACATTCAATTTTGCTCAGATATGCTGGCTAGGGGATATACTCTATAACTTACACTCAACCAAAATTATAAGCAACATTTTTCTTGCAAAACTATGCGTCACCTCTGGTCTTAAACTTTTTAATTGTAACAACCTGTCCTTGTTCCCACAAGAGTCTCAACACAGTATGTCCTGCTTCTCTATCTATCTAATCTACATATTGCTCTAACAGCCGTCATAATTCACCCCTTTCTTAAGCATTTCCTCCATATTCAATGTCATTAATTTCTTTATGCCTTCATCACATCAACGACGATGTAACGACATCAAATCTGTAATTCAATGTGTTCGGTATGCTCAAATTTGTGATACGATGGTAGGTACATATTTGTTTTTCCTTATACGCTTGTCGGCGACTTCATTATGAATCGATTGTCACTTCATTCCATACGGTTCATCGTTACATGCTCTTTGTTCCGAATTACGTTGTCCCATTGTTATTTTCTACCGATTCATTAGTTCCGCGCTGTTTGTTTTGAAATTAAAAAATGGCAGGAGTTTTTGCTCATAATTTGCTTTTGGGTTATATCCAAAAGGTCACATGAATCATTTAAGTGTAGAATTTCCTTCATCATAAAAACCGATGGACATTCCCACGTGTCGATGTTCACAGTTATGTAGTAAATAATATTTCAATGTGTCTGGTGCTTTGCAATATCTTTTGTAATTTTAAACATCTCAGCCATTTCAATTCAGTTCGCGCCAAACGCGCTAGTGAGACGGCCACCAATTGAAGAGTCAACTGCGAGGGTCAATTGGTAATTTCCTTTCAGATTGGCGACGTCTAATTGCTTACTTGATCTCAGTAAGATCTCGTGATACTGTAATCGATATGTAGATGATACTTATTATGTTAAAAAAAAACATACAGACGAATTGAGAACCTCCTCCTTTTTTGGAAGTCGGTTAAAAACATAGAATACGTTGATTATGAAGACTTGTATAAATACGTACGCACAGCCGGAATATCACAATTCAAGCTAAAAATACGATTTCGCATAAATGCAAGTCCGTATTAGTGAAGACGTCTTTAATTTAGGTAACGGTGAATTTAACCTCTATGGAGGTAAAAAGGTCACGAAAGTAACATCGATGATGCATTTATGATGCAAAGAGAGCTCGATTTTGTTGTTACAGTAACGACGATTACTAATTTGTTAACAAAATTGAATCAAATCATAAAATCACGCAGGTAAACTTAGAAGCGATGCTCCAGTGATATATTATTATGAGCCTAACACTGGTAAACTCAATAAAAAAGTAAAATTGACAGCCAGCGTCCGACGTAATATATTAATGAAAAGATGAGACATGGAAAAAAAAAAAGATTCAAGTTTTAAAAGGCGGCGCGTCGAGGCGATGGCCGGTGTTAGGGTTACCATTCATAAGAGATAACATCTCATTTGTTTAACAATATCGTATCCTTCTTATTTATTTCTCCCTTGTTTAGCCGAATGGTTATCATTTATTTAGCAACGTTAGTAAAGGTAAAGCCTACCTCTTCGGAGATTGCCGATCAACTTAGATCCTATTTTGACATAGAAACCCGAAAAATTTAAGCTTGCAGGTTTAAAATTTATTCCAATTCTGTACTAGGTTATCATTTACATACAAATAATTCTTATATTTAGTTACCATTTAAAATTAAATCTTTTCTATGACATAAAAACAAGCTCTCTAGAAAGTGGTAACCCTGTCCTGTTTATTTCGTTTAAGTATAGGAAAAAGAAAACAAAAGTGTGTTGGTTCTTTTCTCCTATTTGCCTCTGACCTCGGCGCTATTGACAATGGCTGCCAAGATGAAATATGGCGCGTCGGTAACGTAAAAGGGATTAGTCGGACGATATTATTCCCAGTCTATTGTTAGTTGCTTAAACCCTCTTTTCACTGAACGAATCGCCGCATCAGAGTAGAAGGAAGCGACTACTATGAACGGACGGTTTCTTTGTATCGCTCTAAGAAAGTAGCGTGACTAGTCGAGCTGGTGGAAAAGAAGTTTTATAACGTCGGCGATCTGTTTGCCGATTCCTATGTGTTATATTTGAAATCACCTGTTAAGCCATGACGAAGGTTGACTGTTTTCTTAGGATATCAGACGTGATGTATTGGATAATAGGACCTCTTTCAATGTTGCTTGAATAATAGCTTCATATTTATTTTTATATGGACACCATTGCTTGATACTTGATCACTTATGAACTTTTTTCATTCCAAACAACAAATGCGTTGAATATGCAGAGTGATATACATCGTTTTTTGTTTTTGATATATGTATGTACTTAAAAATATGTGGGGAAACCGCGTCACACTGAAAGCCTAATTATTTGTAGGTTAATGTTGCCATCTTTAATATATTTTTTGCCATGGAATAATAAAGTGGTAAAAGCATTATTAAATATGTTTGTGATTGTACAGTGTGAACTCGCTCACATTATTAAAGGTCAGTTGGCGCTTAAAGAATAAGTTAAGATGCATGCGATGAGTAGGGAGTAGGGACCAAAGCTCCAGCGTCTCCTCTGGGGTTGCCACAAAAATAAAACAAAAACAAATTATAAAAAAAACATACCAAGTATACACATAGGGTTATGAGTAAAACGTGATAACAACTCTTGATATAATTTGCCTATTTATGTCGTTAAATTGAAGTTGTATTGTGAAGATATTTTGGTTAACAATTCTAAATTACTAAAAATGTTTCTGCAAGGAACTAAAGCTAGATAACAAAGAATTGTAAATTGATTGACAAACTTATTATTAGAAGTTGATTAACAATTGTATGACATTAAATCTCAGACTTATTAATCAAAAACACCCGAGGTGGCATCCCTAACACAGAGGGCAGACACAATAGGAGCCGCCGGAGCCTTCCCAGAACCGGTCGGGACAGGGGCAGCGCTCCGCCGAATTTTGCGTCGACCACCCATCGCCCAGCGCCCGTAGCCCTCGCCCGCATCGATACTTATCACTCGGTATCACATATTTATGGCTAGATCAGACAATATTGTTTATTGAACGTGTTCGTAACATGCAACTGTTTATTTACCACTTCGCAAAAAGAAGTAAACAAAGCAGAATTTCATTAATTACAATACATTTTGTTCTAAATTGGACCTAAACTTAGACTAAACAGGAAGATAATCCAACTACAAAGCAAGATGTAATTAACAATTAATATTCCAGTTATAAAAAACTTTACGAGGTTGACGAGACCTGTTATAAGAAACGAGTCAGATGAATAAATACAGAGACCTTGCGATCTTAAAAAAATAATAAAATGATAACTTTTAAATCGGTAATTACTGTTTGTGAAGTGAACAGTCGGCACCGTATGTACCGCACTATATTTTGTGAAATTGTGCACGAGAGACAAGGAAAGTTTTACTGCTAGCCAGTGCAACGATCCCGCCCACTTAACGCCCTATACTCTCGAATAGTGATGTTCCATTGTTGTGTACTGTCTATTTGTAACCTATTTAAAAAAAACTGTCTTGGAAAATATTGAATATTGAAAATTGATAATAGACTGATTTAATAAATTGAAAACTGTTAATAGCTTTCTGGAATGTAAATTCGCTCCTTATTTTACCACTTTCATTAAAATATAATCTATATTACACATGCATTTATTTCAACGTTTATGATTTTGAAATGAAAAACTCGGTAACAAATATAATTATTGCGGCTCCACTTTTAGTTAGAGTTCACACGCTCGTTGTATGAGAGCGTCTATTTAAATATAAACTCATACGTGCAAATTATTCTTAACCACGTCCTGGGAGATGATGTTTATTATTAAGTTACACAACAATGCCTAATGATAACTGATACACCATCGTGTCTATCTGGTTTAAGGATGTAGTAATAACAAAACTTGTCTATGCCATATTTGAACATCAAGAAAAGATTCCATCTCTTGTCAGTCCAATAATTAACTAAACAATAACATATTTAATTAATTAATAATATATCTTACCATTACCTGCAAATGGTGGAACCCATGAGTCGCATTAGGTTATTGCTGTTTCTAAAATAACGCAAAGAAGCTCTCTGTGTAAAAAAGTTGAATATCAATGCTTTCTCTTGAACTAGGTTCTTACATTACTAATTTGTATGTAGAATCGATGACATACATCTATGTTGTCAACAGTGCGTCATTTTGTAACTATTAATAATAATCGTGAACTAATTATTAAACCAATTGATGATTCTGCTATTGTGTGTAGGTAATGAAAATTAATAAGTTTCATATCTGTCCTAGTTAGAAAAGAATGAATTGTCGCTTCATTTGAATGTGATTACGTTGCCACAAAAATAGAATTCTGGCAAAGATTGCTTACTCATTGTCGTTTATATTTTAAGTTTGTTAGAAGATTTGAAACATCTAATTTAATCTATACGATCCAAAGTAACAAAATTATGCTTCAAATATTTCATTTATAATTAATGTTTCGCTTTAAAGGTGTTCAATAAATAAATATAGTTTATAAGTCTATTTATTCGTCAGCTTCCGTCCATTCACCAATGCAGCAAGGACAATTACTGAGATTAAGTCGGAAAGTTAAATGTATATTGACGTGACTAAGATGTCCGTGAAGAAAGTTGACCACCTTGAAGTATGCGATCTGTATTAAAACAATAATTTTACTTTCAAAATAATTATTTCTCTCAATTCGTTTGTGACCGGATTTGTTGTCTGTCGAAAATCTGATGTTTTGTCACACTCAGCGTTTTACTAATTGTGCAGTCGGGTAGAATAGATTTTCCAAACTGAAACCTCCATAGTGGCCATTGAAAAACTGAGTGCGTCGGTAAGTAACGTGATATGCAGCTAAAACTGATTGTATTGAAAAAATAAATATTAAATGCGACGATAACATACTCCTTTACTTCTTAAATCCTTTTATTTTTTTAAATCCTTTTTTAACTTGCATGGAATTATTATCGATAAATTGAAACATCGATAAATTCCCATCCCTTTGCACAGTTCATTGAGTAAACCTGTGTCGGGAGCGGCGCGGGCGCAGGCCTCTCGCCCGCAGCGGACACGACAGCGCCTCTGTGTGCGTCTGTGTGTAAACACGCTCTTGTATGCGTAAACTAAAGCGACTGATCTATGTAAAACAAGAATTATTAATGAATTGTTTAATTCTGCCCGTGTTCCTGTGGTGTTGGTGTATAGACATGAGTTTGTTAAAGTCACCAAAAAAAATTATAAGTGCATATTTTAAACCTTTTCATATTGGAAAGTCAATCATTTTAGCCCCGACCAGTCTAATTAAATTATTGTTTATTTATATATTAATAACTTACCCATGAATTACACTTATTTTATTAAGATAACCGTACTTTAAGTTTTAAATTCTAGCGTACTTCTCAGAAATAGCTGACGATATTATTCTGACGCTAAAGGCAGCGGCAAAACAAGACTAACCAAGACAGCTATTTTACGACATTATGACGTACAATCAGGTGCATCTTTATATCTCTCGTCTAAAGCCGCTTTTGAGTAACAAGTACATGCATAAAACAAACACAGGTTCGTCGGCCGCGCCGCCGTGCGGGGGAAAGTTAGAACTTTCTGAATACTGATCGATTAAAAGTAAAAGTACCTCTACACAGTTTATATTTTAAGAAAGGCTTATCTAATTTGCGTAATAGTTCGCTTCATGAATTCACATGGCTGTTGAATTTAAATTATTACGTAAAAGCATATGTAAATAGGCCTACTACGAACACTGCGTAATGTATGTGCCCTTTTACTAAAACTAAACTAACCTAAAAGATATAAACTGATATTGAACCCGGGTAAATGTAAATGATAGACAGCAATGTTTAGCAGGGGAGGCCTTAGCGGAATAATATTTTGTGTTTCTTAAAAGTATAGAATCAAAACTTTTCTGGCTACGACGATCCTATTCCTTTCCTTGCTAACGCAACATTGTCATTGCTTTCATAGACATTGACCAGTTTAACTAGAGCCTTTGTGTAACGGGCTTCACTTTAATACCAGTTTGATTTGACTGTTTGATTAAAGAGAGCAAGCTCTGCCTAATATGGTCCACGATAACCGACGCTGTTTGCATAGCTGTACAAATAACGTCGCCGAGGTAGCCAAACTATAATACTAAGAACTTCTCGTTTACTTAATAATATGTACTTATTAATTTATATTTTACGTCACCTACGGATGTTTAACCGTTTATATTGATGCGTTATAAAACTAAATTAAATGTTGTGTAAAGATTTATTATTCATTAGTTTGTATACTGGTTAGCTTTCACGGAAAATGTTGAGTTTTTAATTTCATGATAGGAGCTTCCTTAACGATTTTGATTTGCTCTTTCGAGCTTTTCAAGAAATCTTATGTAGGTAAGTAAAGTTCTGAGAATGGGATAGTCTTATCTAAGTACTAAAGATTTGCTAAAAAACTTTTTAATCAAAGTATTTCTTCTCCTTGCAAATTACTTGCAAAGGTAGAAGACCAAAGAAAGTAAGGATGATTGTATAAAAGAGGATATGTTAGAGAAGTATGGAAGAGTACATGCCGACGACCCGTAGTAGGGACACGGCCAGGTCGATGACACTGATGATTAGTTAATTTATAAATTAATCTTGTATCCACAAACGATAGTTAATTCTAAGAAATATTATCTGTATGAAAATTATATCAGTTCTTCGAAATACTCCATTATGTTTATTGGAGCCATTTCTGCCACACATAACAGATGGCGCTGTAGCGAGACCGTTTTAAACTAATACACGATGTTAAGGTTGGTGTCTCGCCACATATAATCTTTTTAGGCCATAAGCCATTTGGTGTTTGGTTGGTTGTCATTGCGTTCGTAATCATTATTGTCGTTCTGTTTTGTAGCAGTTTCTCATTGCGTTGGTCGAATCGTTCAAGAAATAAAATTTTGTGAGAGACAATGTTTATCCTGAATCATATTTCTTTATCATGCGATCAGGTATATCTTTCAATAAGTTCAATTTGTTGTACGTCAAAATCCTTATTGTAGAATAGTCACGGACGTTAGAGATTGTAGTTTTGTGCAGTCGGAACGTGCCGGTATGCTGTGTCATTGTCCTTACCACATATAAACAAGCCTGTTTATGTTTAAACCTACGTGTAATATGCCACAATTCTAATGGTCGTGTACATCAGGCACTTTCTATGGTGCAGTATGAGCTATTACTTTTATTTGGTTAATGCACTTTAAGGTGTATCAATTTTGTCGATAAAACAACGGTTACTTTAGGATGTGCTTATAACTGAAGTTATTTATAACTTTTTAAGGAATTTGAAGCTATTTTTCACAAATATTACCTACCTAATATTTACTTATTGTTGAATGGATTTTTTTCCTTACTAGGAATACGTATGGTGGAATTGATTCGTTTAATTAAAATATTACCTTTGAAATGAAACGGATAAAACAATTATATTGTGACATATTACAAAGTCGTGGTGTATCGTTCCGTAAGGTTTCCATGAACTTATAAACTTTGCTGGCGGCCGCGCGGATCCTTTCAATGAATTCCATTGTGACTAACAATATCCATTGAATTTAATTGTTTATATAGGCCATATCACTTTAACTAACATATGCACTTAAAGCGAGGTTACACTGTTATAGCACCTGTGTAAGAATACTGCCGTCCCTTTCGTTCTCTATGAAGGAAACAGAGATAATAGTGTTGCCAGTGACAGTTGAAATATTGTTGGTAAATGTTTACAAATTCAATATCGACTATGCCCGAAACAATTAAAAATCAATATTATCTCGTATTATTCATATTGCTGCATAAGAATGATGATAATTTTTTTGTATCAATATTTTTCAAGTGGTACTTTTAAAATTTTCAACAGCTGTAAAGTGGTTAATATTGCACCTATGACTAATGTGACCATATTTTTTTGGACTCAAAACGGGACCACTATAATTGTCAGCCCCGGATCTAGGCGGTGAAGGGAGGGATGCAAGCCGTGATCATTTTATCGACGAATCACGTATTGTGCCCATGTCTAGAACAAATGTGAACAATGCGAAGGAGAAAACTAGTCAACAAAGCGCGAGCGATAACGTTTTCGTCTCTTTCGACTATCCAAATATTCGCGCAGTTTCCGAAAACGGGACAATTTGGCGTCCCAGACATTGTTCCGGGGACACCGGGACATATGACTGTAAAACGGGACGTCTGGTCACATTACCTATGACTCATACAACTCAAGTAACCTAGAAATTAAATCTTCTGATTTAAAATAAAATGGTACTAGTACGAATATGTCCTCTATAACTGATACTCCATTAATATCTTAGCTTTTAACATATTTCTAGACTTATTTATCACATTATTATAAGGCGTGCATTATAAATTGCATTGCAAATGCATCGTGGGAAGACCTGCGTGCCCTAGGCATGAGCATGCAGGAAACTGTGAATGAATACAGGCCTAGGGGTTACCAAAAGTACATTCGTTACAAAGCGATTCTATAGCGAACGTCAAAAATGTATGAAAATGACATTGACGTTCGATATTTCACAAACGACTAGCACGTGACTAATCGAATGTCATTGTAAATTTTTGTCGATTCCATCAGCGATATCGCCAATCGAAAAGCGCTTTGGATAGCCCCCTGGCAAGTTACATTTTACGTACGCGGTATTTTGTTTGAAATAATTGAAAGAAATTAATAAATAAACATTGCTTATTTTGTATTCGATTTTGTTTTGTTCATAGTTGATTTTATTATTTAAAAGATAAACTAGCAACATAATATAGTCGAACCTCGATAAGCGAGAGGCCAAGGGAGCGATATTTGTTTTTTCTTTTTATATTTGATTCTCTAATCCGAAATTCACACTTATGAAGGTACCTCATCGGGACCAGAGAACGAATCTCGCTAATAGAGGTTTATCGCTTATCCAGGTCTCGCTTATCTATATTTGACTGTATAACATTTATATATATATATATTTTAATAATCGCATACCGAAGTTTTTCCCATGTTCACGTTCAACATAAACAATATTCGTCACCGCTTACACACAACTAAGTACAACACCATCCAAACTTTATGGGTGCTGGCTAATACAAACACTGCTTAAGCCCTGTTCGCACCAGGATAGTATTTTACTCGCGTAGCAAGTAGTATTTATCCGAACAGAGGATTTACTACTGTTCGGACTCGTTTAAGCCTAAACCTACGCACTAGAGTAGTAATCTATACTAATATTATAAAGAGAGAAACTTTGTATTTTTGTATGTATTGAAATAACTCAAGAACTTCTGGCCCGATTTCAAAAAATCTATCACCATTAGAAAGCTACATTATCCCCGAGTAACTTAGGCTATATTATTCAATTCCACGCGGGCGCGCACAACAGCTAGTTTAGTAAGTAAACGTGTCCGAACAGCAACATTTTAGTAGAATAGATTAGTAAATTCTTTGTTCGGATACTTGCTACTTGCCACTCGACTGAAATACAATCCTAGTGCGTACAAGCCTTTAGTGTCTACCGTAGACATGCATTCGTATAACGAGCCTGTATTAAGTTTGCACCTTGTTATTGTTATGTTGGACGGCAAACCTGCGTCATGCTGTCTGGGACACGGAGAAAGCCACAGCCGCACCTTGTTTCATCGAGAACTTAATGGTACTTAAGTACCTCTCACCAAGGCAACGCTTTCCTTATACAGTCAAACCTGGATTAGGCGAAAAACGTCTTTAAGCGAGAATCATTCCCTGGCCGCGGCGGCCAACCTTCATAAGCAAAACACCTGATTAGATAGAAACTTCTATAAGCCAGACAAACAGGCGAATCCCTTGGACTCTCGGCTGTACTTGTTACCATATTATTGATGTTAATATATAGACTAACTGCTGCATACAGAGTTGTTAATAAGTCATTGAGTACCTTAGTGTAGAGTTAGTTACTCTAAAGCCTTGTACGCACTAGGATAGTATTTTAGTCGAGTAGCAAGTAGCAAGTATCCGGATAAAGGATTTACTAATCTATTCTACTAAAATGTTGCATTTCGGACACGTTTAGTTACTAAATTACTATCCTAGTGCGTAGGTTTAGGCTTAAACGAGTCCGAACAGTAGTAAATCCTGGGTACGGATAAATGCTACTTGCTACTTGACAGAAATACTATTTTGGTGCGCACATAGCTTCAGAGATCTGTGTCGAGAATCGTTTGTAGAATTTTATCCAGCCTCGTTACTTGCCGCGGGCGTATCCCGAATACATCTTTGTACTAAATTGCAGTATGTACTCCTATGACTCAACCAATAACCAATTAAATTATAACTCGAGGGACTTGTTTTTAACTTTAAGACGAGTCATAAACAATGTTCCCATCAACGAAGACAGGATTGAGGAAAAACTTTTAGTAAAATACTTACCGCTAAAAACATTACTCATTCACAATTACTTTTAGAAGGTTCAATGTCCTTTATGGTGAATCTTTAAGATGAAATGATGAGAAGCAATACGAGTATATAGTTATAGTAGTAATATATAGGGCTTCCCAAAGTTATTTGTAGTGTGACATCCTAAGGACTTTACCATTTATATTTACGTCCCTCAACCCAGCCCACAAAAATACTTGCTAATTTTAGTACCTACTAGCGACCCGCCCCGGCTTCGCACGGGTGCAAATCGGTATAATGCTGATACTAAATACTGCAGCGTTTGCAATGTTAGCGCTAAAAATGTGTTAATTTACGACATCTTATTAAAAACCTCTAAATTATCTTTTTACTCTACTGTATTGTGAATGTATTATACATGAAAACCTTCCTTATGACTCCTGCTATCTATTAAAAAACCGCATCAAAATCCGTTGCGTAGTTTTAAAGTTTCAAGCATATATAGGGACATTTATATTTTTTTATTTATGCGGCGCCCCCGGACATGTCGACTCACAATTTAGGAAGCCCTAATATAGTTTATATACCCGGATACAAGTTGATAGCTTATTAAACCTTCCAGAAGAAGTATATGGATAA
This sequence comes from Papilio dardanus tibullus, assembly GCA_013186455.1. Taxonomy (NCBI): domain Eukaryota; kingdom Metazoa; phylum Arthropoda; class Insecta; order Lepidoptera; family Papilionidae; genus Papilio; species Papilio dardanus. Next base: position 2,320,716 of record QDHC01002842.1, read on the forward strand.
TCATGCCATACAATCCCCTATAACTACTTATAACGTTGCAATTTGATAGCACTTAAGTTGCAACTTTGTATATAAAAAAACCTTCATATCTTCTAAAG
>QDHC01002842.1:2336661-2347623 GCA_013186455.1 Papilio dardanus tibullus
GGCTCCTCGGCTAATGTATAATCACCTTGTTAATCACGTTACTATAAAAGTTCACCAAAAATACTGCTCCTAGGGATCAAATGCTGTCATTTTATTGGACAAGAAAGGGATAAGTAAGACCAAGAAGGGAGAATACGCGCCTAGGGACTTAATTTTAAGATGATGGATACTTTTTGATCGACTGAACACAGTTTTGAATTTATGTTACTTTCCTGAACGCAATTTAAATATAGTACACACTCGTATAAAACAGTAGTTTCTGTTCAAGAGAAGAATACGGCTCGAAGGACCAACAATTGCAATAGTATGTTTTATCCCAGGGCCACTACCGCTTCGAGGGCGCCGCGTTCCCGTCAGTGGGGGAGCTGATAGCGTGGCAGCGGGCGAGCGGCGTGCCCGTCACCGCGCGCTCCGGCGCCCTGCTGCGCCGCGCCGTGCCGCGCGAGACCTGGGAGCTGAACAACGATCATGTCGTGCTGCTGGATAAGATCGGACGGGTGAGTTTTACACGTATGTGTGCTGTAGTACTTAGTATGTGTGCTTAATTAACGAGAGTATTAATTACTATTTGTGTTTTTAATATTTAACCTAACATATGAAATGAGTTATTTATCTATACTTAATATTATAAAGAGAGAAGCTTTGTATTTTTGTTTGTATTGAAATAAATCAAGAACGACTGGGCCGATTTCAATAATTCTTTCACCATTAGAAAACTATAATACATTATCCCCGAGTAACATAGGCTATATTTTTAATACCGCGCTGACGAAGTCGCGAGCAACAGCTATAAGGATACAATTTTTCACTAATGTCAAAGGGTATGGGCATTTTTGTATATCTCTATAAATAGTAATAGAAAGAAATCTACCTTCCTACATACATTAGCACTCAACCTCCATAAATACCTCTAATTATTCCTAATTAATATATTTGCAGGGTAACTTCGGCGATGTATACAAAGCTCGTTTAAAGACGACTGGTCAGGAAGTGGCAGTGAAGACCTGCCGTGTGGCATTACCTGAAGAACAGAAGCGTACTTTCCTGCAGGAAGGCCGCATACTGAAGCAGTACCAACATCCGAATATCGTACGGCTCATCGGCATCGCCGTGCAGAAGCAGCCCATCATGATTGTTATGGAACTAGTGCCAGGTATATAAAATTAATATTATGTCGCCCTTTGTAAATGTACAGGCAATTGCACCTATATAATATGTATCTAATGAGCATAAACGCTGTATTGTGACGTCATAGTTTGCAATTTAAAGAATTTGAATCTATGAAATAAAAAACATGTTTTTATTTTTGTTACTTTCCTAGTTGTTATGGTCTCGCCTTCCGAGAGGAGGTTACGAGTATACTTTTCTATCGGTCTCGGTTGTCATAGTTCGAGGTCTCGATTTTATTGTCTATGGCGTGTCTATGTCCTATGGCTTCAGTAGACAGAGTTCGCGCAAAAAATGGAGATTTTACTTCAGCGTGAGGCCGTTCTTTGCGTGACATCGGTCTAATGAAACAAAATAAAAACAATAAACAAAATGTAAAACGAAAAAAAAATACTTTTCTATCTACCCAGGTGGGTCCCTACTAACATTCCTGCGCACGCGCGCGGGCGCGCTGAGCTCGCGCTCGCTGCTGGCGATGTGCCGCGACGCGGCCGCCGGCATGCGCTACCTCGAGTCCAAGAACTGCATACACCGGGACCTCGCCGCGCGCAACTGCCTCGTCGCCGACGACCACACCGTCAAGATATCAGACTTCGGCATGTCGCGCGAAGAAGAGGAGTACATCGTGTCGGGCGGCATGAAGCAGATACCTATCAAGTGGACCGCACCTGAAGCGCTCAATTTCGGTGAGAAGTCTACTTATATTGATTATTACACATCTATATCTATACTAATATTATAAAGAGAGAAACTTTGTATTTTTGTATGTATTGAAATAACTCAATAACTGGGCCGATTTTAAAAATCTTTCACTTATAGAAAGCTACATTATCTCCGAGTCACATAGGCTATATTGCTCAATTCCACGCGAACTAAGTCTCAAGCAACTGCTAGTGAAGTATATTTCAAGGGAGTTGTATCCTGGGGGCTACCCAAAATACTTTTCGATTGGCGATATCGCTGATGGAATCGATAAAAATGAAAATCGTGGTATGAAACTGACATTGGCATTCGGTAAGTCATGTTATTGTCACGTATGAAATATCGAACTTCATTGTCAGTTCCATACATATTTGACATTCGCTATAGAATCGCTCCGTATCGAATGTATTGTGGGTAGCCTCCTTGATTACATTTTTAATAAACTGGTCTAAAAATGTATTCTTTTCTACTCATTTGAAGGGTAAGATGTCATTTCCATTATGACCTTCTGTAGTCTAATTAACTTCATTAATTTTGATAGATTTAGGTGTTATTTGATTTATTTTTTATTGTTTTATATATGTATTTAGGTAAGTACACGTCGCTCTGCGATGTGTGGAGTTACGGGGTGCTAATGTGGGAGATATTCTCTAAAGGCGACACTCCTTACGCCGGCATGAGCAACTCACGCGCTCGGGAGAAAATAGACGCCGGTAAGTACAAGAAAGTTTCATCAATTTACATGCGTAATTATTGAAATCATTCGAGTAATCAAGATGCGTAATTTTTAACATAACTCACGTTATTCACATGCGTAATTATTGAAATCATTCGAGTAATCAAGATGCGTAATTTCTAACATAACTCACGTTATATACATGCGTAATTTTTGAAATCATTCGCGTATTTTTATAAAATATCTCACGTAATTTACTTGCGTAATTATCGCAATCATTCCCGTTATTTAGACGCGTTAATTTTAAAATACCTTACGTAATTTTCATGCGTATTTTTTTAATCATTCCTTTTACTTATAATTAAAATATTCCAGGCTACCGCATGCCGGCGCCGGACGGTTGTTCCGAGGATGTGTACGCGCTGATGCTGCGCTGCTGGGAGTACGAGGCGGACAAGCGGCCGCACTTCCATCAGATATACACCAACATTGACAATATTTATAATAGGTAACATTAACGAACAAAACAATAAAAATACCGTACTATTTCAATGACTAAATTATCAATTTTAGTGTATTTTGCAATAGGTCTTAAGCCTTGTATTTACTAGGATAGTATTTTAGTCCAGTAGCAAGTAGCAAGAATCCGAACAAAGGATTTACTAATCTAATCTACTAAAATGTTGCTGTTCGGACACGTTTGACCAAATTACTACCCTAGTGCGTAGGTTTAGGCTTAAACGAGTCCGAGTAGTAAATCCTTTGATCGGATAAATGCTACTTGCTACTCGACTAAAATACTATCCTGGTGCGAACAAGACTTTACGTATCAAACTTTTATGATAATAGTGAGGGTAGTTTTCCGATCGGTCCAAGTTATATTATAATTGTAAATAATCTTGTTACCGTCAGGCGTATATTATATTTGATATTTTACGTAACAATAATCTAGTTTTCTAATTACATTATCTTTGTACATAATTACTTTAATTTTATGTTAATTATTTTATTGTGTTTAATAAATACTGTTTTTGCCAATTTATTATTTTATGTAAAAAAATAATGAAGTTAAATACAAAATTAATAGGGTTAATAATATTGAAATTTAGTTTAGAGTTAGTTTTAATGTATTAGGCATTATCGAATTTAATTATAATTCCATACTCATCATTTTAATATGTTTTTGAAATATAATTTTCATTAATTTTTGAATCTGTTAATAGTTTTACTTAATTGCATAATCTATTAGATTGTTTAAATGTTTGCGTGTATTTAGAATTATAAATATTAGTCATTAAAAATATTAGATTAACTTAGTTATTAATTTAAAATCAATTTTAATTTTTATTCAACGTTTAAGAATAAATGTCATGGTCTTGTTATATAATCCGTTTAAAATAAAAAATTGTCCGCAAATGAACTTATACTTTTAAAAATCACCTTCTTTACTTACTCAAGCCACTTTTTTCGGTTAGAGAATGTCAGTGTAATATATGTACACGTTCTTATTTGAATCTTACTGTATAATAAGTAAATGAACTTTTTTTTTAACTATGTCGATTTTAGGAACATCAATATTATAATCAGTGCAAGAACAATATTTTTTTTATTTTTATCCCAATTTTGATATGTATTTGTATGTATTTAAGATTTTGATTGAAAGAGCTTTCGAGTGAAATGTTGATTTAATTTTAAGTTGAAATATATTTTAGATTTGATTGAATTGTGCTAGGTGATAATGTGCTTCCATTTTATAATGTTCTGTGTAAATTGAATAACAGATTGTATCGTCTTGCCTACATTCTTGTTTATTGAATTTCCGTAGCGGAAAAACTTGTTACAAAAACATATTTTCATGTCACTAATTTATTAGACAAAAATAAAATATGTTTTTGAACCATTTAGGTAGTAAAAGCTGACGGTTATAAAAATAAATAATGTGAGATAATTCGCTGTAGTTTTTGATTGTTTATTTTATGTATTAAGTGAAATGTAAATATTTTAACGTCAATATCAATTAAAGTGCCAGATGATTTGGTTTCGATTATTTTGGACAATTGTAATTTTACCCAAACCTCATTGTACTAATTCTTTCATAGTTAACGTTTTCTAACACAAGAATTGAGTGGATTTTCTTTGTAGTAAGGTAAAATAAAATCATAATAAATATATAAACATTTATTTTACAAAAAAGATTCTCTTAGAGATACAATTTAATTAATTCATCACTAACAGCAGATGGATTTAGTATACCCAAGTCAGTAAACAACAAAGTGATATAAGCGGGCGGTGTGTAGTCCACTAAGGGATGTTCTTTAGACAAATCTTTACTGTTCTGTAACACGCTTGATAAATATTTAAATTCTTTCGGCAAATCTGATTGGTTGAGAGGATATATTCTTGAAAATTTAAAACTCTCCGTTAAAACATGGACCGGTTTCTTCAATTCTAACGCACACATCGCTAAACTGTATGTACCAATCTGGAAATAAAAAATACATAAACTAAATTTCACTACCAAGTAGTTGCTTACTTATACTATATTTTTATTAGTACTATTTCACTGGTACTACTGCAACTAAGATAAAAATCTAATTTCTTCATAATATTTAGCTGTGTTTGTCTGTATGAAGTTAAAATTGCTATTTACACTATTATGGTCAATTATAATAAAAGACGGATTCAGCCACAGCCGCTACATAAAAAACAAAACATACAACAAAAAGAGTAATATCTCAGACATGTAAATAACTTATGAGGAGTATACAGATTGCCTGGAAGAAATCGCTTCTAGCAATAAAGCGCCCATGCATGCTAACTGTATTGTTAATGTTAATGTAATTGCATTAAGTATTAAATAAATAGTAACAATGTCTTGGACTAGTAATTTAGTGGAAAAAAGGTATAGACATCTACCTTATTAATAATGCCACCACTCTCAGTGACGCCCTCAGCTCCGAGCATCACAATATCAACTTGCTCCATAATGTAGCCGACGGCCGCATCAAGGATCAGCGTAGCGTCCACACCCCCCGCTACCAGTAGCTTGTGCATTAACACGCTAATGGTAACAAAAAGTAATATATTTTAACATTTTGATGTGGTTTAATAGATAGTGATTAAAGAGGAAGTTTTAAATGTATAATCCATTAAATAGTGGAGAAATACTGTTATTTTTAGGTGGTATGATGTTGTCAATTTTTTTTTTCGCATTTTTGTAGTGTATTTAGTATCAGCATTGTACCCATACAAAGCCGGGGCAGGTTGCTAGTTACAAATATAAATTATCTTACCCACTATTATCAGGTCCGGACATTGTGACATAAACATGAAATCTTTTATTAGCTTTAGCAGCCTCCAGCATTGCTTGTAATACCACTCTTGATTTGGAATGTGTTAGAATTTTCTGAGAAAAAAAAGAGATAAAATACGACAAAAATCGATATTTCTTTTTAGCTTTTTAAACATGAGAAGTGTTAATTATGTTTTTTTTTATCCTAAATATACTTACACAACCATCACTAATAAAAGGTAAAGCTTGTTTGGCCACTTTGCCTCTTGCTTCAAGTAGTGTCCTCAAAAATATGTGACCCCTTTGCAACATTATTTGTTCACATTCTTCAAATGACTGAAAATATATACCATTCTTTATAGATAGAGAGTAAGAATTAAAAAAATTGGTTGAAAAAATACACACAAAATAATTAACAAGTATGATATAGAGATTCTAGTTATTTTATATAGGTTCAGGATATAATAATAATAGAAATCGATAAAACACATGAAAGAAGAAATAAGATAATATAAAACCAGCTCCTAAGGCTTCATTAGACCGAGTTTGTGATATAAAAGAACTAAGCCGAAGCAAAATCTCCGTTTTTATCGCAAACTCGGTCTAATGAAACATAGAGTTATGGTTACAGACCTTGTCATCAATTTTAGCGAATGTAATGAACCTCATGAAGAGCTTACAGCCTGAGGAGACACCGGCTACAGGCTGGTCGCAGTGTCTCATCGCCTCTACAGCCAGCTTCAGGTTGTGATCCAACTCTCCAACAGTTGTCACTGAAAACAGAGTAAGCAATTTAAAAGAAGGACAAGTTTCATTACAACTATTATCAGACTAATTTTAACATGCAGATTAGTATAATAATTACTTAATTAGTTATTAAATCTATATTAAAGCTCTCTGAGTAACTTTAGGAAGTTGAGTAAAGTTTCTTTTAGATGTTGGTAAGTTGATATTAACCTTTATAGTTTTCTATAACTGTGAGAAGGGTTCTTATTGCCGCCACGCCTGCAGAAACATCCTCCTCTTCTCTTAAAATTTTAAGGAAAATTTCTTGCACTTCTGAAAGTAAAATATAACAAACATATGCAATTGTCTAATTATTTACTTTTTGTAACTTTTACCGCGTTACCTTACCTTCCTTTTTCATTGTATAACGTTTATTTTACTTTAACTGCAATATATAAATGAAATAGTAGAATAAGAAATTTATTTTGCGTGAATTGTTTATAGAATAATGAAAATAACCTATTTTTACTGGTTGACACTTCACACTGACACTGACATTTCTTGTTGACATTCAAGGTTTGGGTTTAAAAATTTCTAATCGTCGAAAATAAAATACATTTCAAAACTCCATTATAACTTCTTTTGTATCTCTATTCAATTTGTTAAATGTAAATACAAAATAAACATAATCAGGGGATCAGTGGGTCTAAGATTAACGCGTTCTACGAAACTTTCTTACCGTTCATAATTTACAAAATACCAGACTGATTATAAACCTACGAATTTCACAAACGATCGATAACCGTTCAACAAATTTCATCAGGCACCCTCTAGCATATACTCGTAGTAGAAAAAAAACATAACTTCTACCCAACCTATCATGAATTACGATTAAATTACCTTCAATAATTTTATAGTTTTAACGATTAAGTCTTCATTGTAACATTGAGTTTATGTTGCTTTATTTAAGTAGTATGGCGCAAAAACTACCGCTGGTGAATAGGGAAAGTCATGGTCAAATGCAATTGTGGTTTACCTGCGCGCTGATTATAGTCTGACGGATATTCGAATGGCCAAGACGTGTTAGTTAGTTTTAAAGAGTGCTTATCTCTTTTAACGGCATTCGCGGAACTTGTGTTTATCAATAAGCACCAACCACAAGCCGACATGGGCAACTCCGCATCCCTTAAACTTAACGATAAGAGGAAGTGGCAGTAAGTTTTTCTTTTACAAATACATATTTTTTATTTATAATTAGGAATTTGGGAAATCCGTATTGAAAAGCGCCCATTTTCTTGTAATGTTTTAATAATTATGATGAACAATATTTTTGGTAAAATACGCTAGGAAAAGCTGTGCAAAACACCTGAAGAATTTTAGTTTAATTCAACGAAAACATATACTAAATAAAAAGCGACAAAGCATTTAATTTTGTTTTAAAAACAAGGTTGTAAAGATCTGGGTATAAAGATAGCCTAGTCACTAGGCTTGTGAGCCCGAGTTAAGAAATGCTTATCGAAATTTATACGTTATTTGGCAACAACGTAACCTTAGTAACTGCGGAAACGGTAGCCGCATTCATGGAACAATGCTTCTTAAACCAAAACAAACTAAATGTATTCGTTTTCGATTGAGGAGCGTTCATTTTTCGTAATAAGTTTATTATTTATGTCAGTAGTTCCATTACACAGCGTATGTAGAACGATTAGTAAATTTAATGTATTTCTTTTTTTATATAAAGTTTTTTCTTATCATAAACACGTTAAAGAAAGATAGGTAGTTTTCCATAGCCTGTAAATAATAATGTTGTGTCTTAAGTTATCACTAATAGCGTATTTGTTGACTAACCATCTGTGAATTTTGTTCGTCTCTTTTACTTTTTTCATCAAATTCGTAGACGAATACGCTACACGTCTAAGGAAATCACCGAAATTTTAAAAAAGCCTTATAAAGTTTTGTATCATACAAACGCACACACAGAGTCCTTAAATGGTCAGCAAAGCAGTCCCTTGAGCCTTGTTTGCATTAAGACAGTATTTTAGTCGAGTAGCAAGTAGTAATATCCGAACAAAGGATTATTACTGTACCCTACTATAATGTTGCTGTTCGAACACGTTTAGTTACTTAATTACTTGCTACGCGACTAAAATACTAAACCAATGCGAACTAGGCTTTAGATTGGATGTTACTATTAAATCTAATCTGATCACTAAAGTACACTGTGCCTGAAGTAGTCTGAACTTTCAAATGTTTATTTTTAACCAAGGCTATTTTAATCTTAGTAAACACTTAAACGGCAGTTGATTTGAAGACATCGTTGTCATTCGACAGTATTAAGATCAAGGTATTGGTTTTTACTGCAAGTTAAATGAGTCAAAGGTACAAAAGTAAGCGTTAAACTCACCAGACCATAGCCAAGGAAGTTCCGAAAACCATTCTTATTTTCGAATATTTTCACTTACTGATTGAGTGAAGATTTCCTGCTTCGTTACAGTAATGCAGTTATCATAGAAATATATAAAAACTAGCTGTTGTGTGCGACTTGGTCTGCGTGGAATTAAATCATATAGCCAATGTTACTCGGGGATAATGTAGCTTTCTAATGGTGAAGGAATTTTTGAAATCAGCGCAGTAGTTCTTGAGTTATTTCAATACAAACAAAAATAGAAAGTTTCTCTCTTTATAATATTAGTATAGATATACCGATGTCTATGCCGTTTGTAAATAAGAGTTGTTGTATGGTCAATCGCATAAATATGCTTGTAGTTTATGTTAGTTGTGATATTATTTCATATATTTATATAAATATGGTCCCTGTAAATAATTCGGAAAGAATGAAAAGGAAGAAGAGTAAAACTCTAGAGTCGCCAGTTAGTTCTGATACCCAAAACGCATCCTGAATGGATTTCGATATCTGGAGATATTCTATTGTGATTTCATTGAAATATAATTTCTTAACCAAGGATTACTCGCTCTAATAACCTGTCAAACAATATAAGACTCGTGAAGCGTAAATCATTAAAAAAATAGCTTCATTATTTTACACTCACATTCAACTTAAGTAACTTATAGTCAACAATCATCTTTATTTTTAACTTTAAAGCGGACGTTTCAGTTTTAATTTTGGCTTTTTATATAACTCGTCCAGTTTGGTTAAAACGGACATTGTGCTTTGATCATCACAAAGTCACTGGTCATCATCATCACCAGCTCACTATAGGTCCCCACCGAGCTTGAAACCTACTCAAAGGGTGACTAGGTTTGTTTTTTTAAAAAACGTCAGGAAATGCATTTATCACCTCTACGCCGGGCTGTGCAATGGCGTAGGGAGTGTGAGACTCGGCGGCCACAGAAGGTGACCGGAATACCCACTAAAACCTGACGGCAACCATGATGGCCCAGTCAAAGTCACTGGACGGTATCTTTTAATTTTAAGTTTACATAAGTAAATATTATAGGCATATTTATATCTAGCGGATAAAATGCCGCCATTTTGGAAATCAAATAGTATTTTTTTTAATTACGCATGACCTGGTATCGATGACATTTTATCAGGTGGACTGTGGTCTCGTTACATTTATATTAAACGGTAATAAGGCGAGTTAGTTGCGATGCCCTTGACCTGCTCTTGGCCGTGCGCTCAAGGCATGCCAGCGTCGTGCGTGCATGATCTTACATCTGACGGGGTTACACTAAAGATATAGATCATTTTTTTGGCGCATTCAGGATAATCTTAAGTGTTAAAAGAAAGAAAGAAAGAAAATGCATTTATTGCCACACATAAAAAAACAAAAGACAGAAAACACACATAGGTAGGATATGGTGTGGCAAAAGGAAGTATAAAAAGGAGCCAGTTCAGCGAATGCAGGGACGGATTAAACCTTCCCTGCGCTGGTTTTCAGCTGGCTCCTTTGCTCTCCTATGGATATGTACACTGAACATTTGGAGAGGGTAACAAAAAAGTTAGATTTATTTATAGAGAATTAGTTATCGTGTTCCTTTTCTGATTAATAAATCACTGAATGCGGTAGTGAACTCAGTGCTCTACTTTGTTAAATAATATCCGAAAATATATTTGACATATCCCCGGGTGTCCACTGCTAAAATACAACATAAAAACAACGGGTCATCTCTCTCATTCTGAAAAAATAAGGGACAACAAAATATTTATGTACGGTTCTTTCCACAGTGTAAACCTGCCGTTTATTGTTATACAAGCAACAGTTTGAAGTTGAAGCATTGTCGTACAACAGTAGATGTTTCACAATAAGACATAAAAACGGAAATGTAATGTTTTTTTTGCAATATGGTGATTACCGTAAATATCGGTTAATTTCCACAGTAAAATGGCGTAACCTATGATAACGATGTCAGCCATAACTATAAAGTATTTAATGTT
>QDHC01002842.1:2348199-2359522 GCA_013186455.1 Papilio dardanus tibullus
CTTTCCACAGTGTAAACCTGCCGTTTCATTGTTATACAAGCAACTGTTTGAAGCATTGTCTTACAACAGTAGGTGTTTCTCAATAAGACATAAAAACGGAAATGTAATGTTTTTTTGCAATATGGTGATTACCGTAAATGTCGGTTAATTTCCACAGTAAAATGGCGTAACCTATGATAACGATGTCAGCCATAACTATAAAGTATTTAATGTTTTGATAAATGTTAAATAACTGTTGATATGCTGAAAGAAAATAAAATTTCCCTGACCCGTGTAGGAATTACCTGAGTTTGCTATTACTGGCGGCAGAGATAGCTAGAGGCTAGATGTGTAAAGATATCCTACTTATACCAACCAACACGAGATATAACTTAAGAACAGCCCTAAAGGCAAATGCATTTGTTATGCATGCATATAGCGCAAATTGACAATAAAAACTGGAGTTTCCTGCCAAAGAATACTTCACAGTGACATACTTATATTGTTTTGATATGTATTTAATTTGTAACTTGTTAATTACTTAGCAAGTCATGACTCTACTGCTTGAAGATAAGAGATAATGTATTAAGCGTGATGAATGTAAATTAAATCTTCAGTCATATTTATGAGTTCGATTGAACTCCACAATAGACTCCAGCAAAATTATTATTTATTTTCAAAATTACCAGTTGTATTATTTTAAAATAATTTTATAAAGTAAAAAAAAATATTTTTCTATTCTGTGATATTGGATCTCTTTGCAAATTTTTGCAATTTTTTTAAAAATGGAATTTGTCAACCGTAAAGTCAAATCTGTCGCGAAAATTGACGTGTGTCAAATGAATGGCGCGGACCGTTCTTACAAAATTAAAAGGTGAGTTAAAGAAAAACGTAATGAAATAACAATTAATGATTTTAACATTAAACCGCCGTCAATACCAGTCTATGGTTTTGTAAAAAAAAAATGTTTTTGTGCGCTCTTAATGCCTTGTGCTTTATTAAAAAAAAAACTAATAAACTTTTTAAATTTAACTTGAACTACTACTTTGGTGTGGAATGGAGACGATGTGTTAAAAAAACGTATATTCTAGCAGTTAAACGTGTAAAGGAACTCCTAAATAAGAAGCATAATAAATATCTAGACCGGGAACCTATTAAGTTACCTACAAATCTGATTTTCCAAATATTCCCAATTACCTTTTTTAAACCTGAGGACGTTCTGATATTTTTGTACGAAAAATATTAATTTATACCTCTAATTGAAATAGGGGTTATTTTTCATTTACAAAATTTAATTATTTACGACTGCAATGTTAATGTTTAATCACTTTTCTTTTATTTATTTATCTATATCGGATTTATCGTGCTGGGAACGTAAGAGAACTTAACATATTTTTTACGTTTTCACGTTACTTTGGACGTCATTATACAAAGTTTGTTACATAAATATTTTTCCCAGTGGTAACGCGTACCCTACTGCAGACAGTTCGGTCGGGAAGTCAAGAAGTCAGTCCGCATAAGTGGTTTGTTCTTTATTTTGATTAGATTTTGAAGTCTTTTGTATTCCATTTTCCAATAAGGAAGTATTCGTAGTTTAGTTGAATGCAACTTAGGTTGTCGATAGTTATTGAAGGTTGTTCGAAGACTTTGTTTAGATTTAACAATCACACTAGAATTATTTAAAATTACTTGTCTAAAGTTAAGTATTGATAAATAGACTCTGAGTGTGCAAGATACAGTAAAAATACGAATTAAAACTGTTGCCTTAAGAATGTTGCTGCAGCTTTTTCAATCGATTAAAAAAGTCGCACGTTTGTCCGAAATTATTATGGCGTATAATTAAAGCAATGTCGGGGTGACACACTAGTGAAATTATTATATGTGTTTATGTGAAAAAATAAGGTTAATAAAACATTCCTACATGTGGTCTGATAATATGTTCTGATTCACATGTTAGGTGGGAGGTCACCGACCTTGGTTATCGTATTGTTTTAATTATTTTTAACAATTAAATTATATAACTCGCGATAAGAAATAACGCAGATTACGGAGAGTACCTACAGCCCTTACCTTAGGGCTTCATTAGACCAAGTTTACGGAGAAAACGGAGATTTTGCTTCGGCGTAAGGTTTTTGTGTGACATCGGTCTAATAAAGCCCTAGTATTATAGAAAGTCTTTAAAATTGTATGGATGACATTGCCTCGTTTCATATTTTTAGCACCATAAATATAGTCACGATATTTACCAGAGTGAGTCATTGACGATAATGACATGGAAATTTTGACTGAATCAGTAGCTTTACATAGTAGGTGTTAGTTTGTCAATTTGTCTGTTTGGGAATTCCATTGCCTTGTTGAAAAGTTTTTTTTGCTATATGATTCATGGCGGCCCAATAACTTCTTTAAAATTGTTTAAATCTTTATAAAATTTATTAACAATTTCTTTAAAACAGTTTTCCATCTATTAAAGTATTTCGAACGTTACTCACAAGAAAACTACTGAAAATAAAAAAAAGCTAAAAAACTGAAAATAAGACTAGATGACGCGACTAGTTTGCCTTCTGACTATAAGTCAACAAATCAAAAAATAAATATACAACTAGCAAAAAAAATCACTTAAAGTATGAGTAATCATTTAAAAGTAATATGAATGTAAATATTATATTTTTTTATCAAGAAATTGATAACAACACCACATATTGGCACAGTTTTTCACGATAGGAGTACATCGACCTAACGCCATCTGTTATCAAATGGCGCAAACCGCAAGTGCGGTTCGTATCAATTCAGCGGCTGAAAAGTTTTCCCGTTTTCCCAGGAGCGAGACAGCTATGAGTCCCCCCCCGCTGTCAAACAAAAGCAGCCAGCTGCAAGCCGACGTCAGGCACTCGACGGTGACTATTGGAAGCAAGTGTACGCATAGCGAAATGGAGCGCGATCGTATCGGAGTATGGGGCTGCGGGGACGGCCAGTCTGCCGGCAAGCTCTCCGGTCTAGACCGGCTCAAACATCCCGGCCTCAACAAGGTAAATTCACACACCGATGAACATTATCGATTTATTTTCATACATAATTCGCCCGGGTCATTCGTAATGTATGCCTGCGTTACAGTACTTCAATTTGAATCAGCTGATCGCTACAAACATTGGCCAATGCATTTGGCCAACGTTGATTATGAAAATGTTTTGAATTGAATGAGCATTGTTCGCTTCACTGTAATGTCAACATACTCATGTTGAATTCCATTCGTAGTATTAAATGTAAGGATATTTTGTTTATTAAATAATCACAAACAATTTAATATCAGATTAAATTCGAAATTAAGTAAAAAATATGCATTTAAATTTACTGCTTTATAAAATCAGGTGATGATTATATCTTTTTTTATTGCTTTTAGCATTAAATAATTTTAATAGCAAACACGTGTTATACTATACCTACATTAAACTATGTATATAAGTATATCTATGAGCCCTAAAGAGGGTAGCAAAGTTAAAAACAAAGGAGAATTTGTACCTTTGAAGGGATCTGAGCCCTCGAAATGATCACGCCTCACCGCCCTACTGTTTAGGGTCCTAGCAATTCAGTACCTCGCAATTACACATTTATGAATATAACTTTTTGCTTATAATTCTACTTATTCGTAAGTTTATACTGCGTTCAACGTCAACTGAAATAATTTTAAGGTTCTACTGTACACCAGGGTTTCCTATAATCGTTCAAAAATATATCATCACTTTCATTTTCTTGAATAAAAGAGGGATAGCAATATTCAACGGCAATAACAATTGAAGATTATCCGTTTTATTCCGAAACGGGAATCAGCGTTATTACTGTTGTACTTTACTTTCCACGTTTGGTACTGGTACAATCATAAAATTTATTATATTCTAAAATACAGAACATCCTTGTTCCTGGTATTTCTTATGATACATAATTTGGTTATACATCTTATTTAGTTCCGAGTGTCCTCCAGTATCGTATAATCGACGAATTATTGATACTCGTTTATCGCAGTACTTTCTACATTTTTTTTCGGAATAAGGGGGTATAAGTTTACATTCCCGTAGTGTAGCAAGTTCCATTCCTCGAATGGCAATTGTAAATGTAACTTAACATTACGTTTATCGTGAACTTCACCCAGGTTCATTGTGAACTTCAACCAGGTTCATTGTGAACTTCAACCAGGTTCATTGTGAACTTCACCCAGGTTCATTGTGAACTTCACCCAGGTTCATTGTGAACTTCACCCAGGTTCATTGTGAACTTCACCCAGGTCCACACGTAACTGTTTATATGTTGCTGACTATGTTTGTATACAGTGTAGAAAATTTTATTATGTCATATGTTTTCATTTAAATATCAACTATACTTACATGTAAATATTTTGATTAGAAATAACTACAAATTATTGCATATCAGACATATTTTATACCATACTAGCTATCGTTCGCGACTTCGTCCGCGTGGAATTAAAAAATATAGCTTATGATACTCGGGTTGTAGTTTTCTAATGATGAAAAAAATTTTGAATGCGGCCCAGTAGTTCTTGAGTTATTTCAATACATACAAAAATATGAAAAAAAAGTTTCGTTATTATATTAGTATAGATTTTGTAGTAATAAGACAGCAGTATTTTTACGTCTTAATATTAATTGCATTGTTACTTTCATGTCATAGTTAATAACTAAATGATAGGCAACTAGAATCATGGTAGGCTTTACCCATGAATTACAGCTTATTGGTAATCCAATCAGGCTTTACCGATTACTAAAAGGAACCGCGTCACTTGAACCTGGGTATTTCTATAGACAAATTTAAATGCTATACAATTTACATCCTTTACAAACGTTAAAACGCAATTTTGCTTTTTCCTCCTACTCTTTGTGGTACATCCGTTATAGAATAAATGTTGCTAACGCAATTTGTATGAAAAAAATATAGTATACTTATATGGTAATAAATCAATACTAATATTGTAAAGAAAGAAATTTTGTGTTTTTGTATGTATTCAAATAACTCAGAAACTACGGGGTCGATTTTAAAAATTCTTTCACCGTTAGAAAGCTACAATAACCTCCAGTAACATAGGCTATATTTTTTAATTCCACGCGGACGATGTCGCGAGCAACAGCTAGTATTTACGAACTTTTTGGAGTCAGGGTAGTGAAATTCATTGTAATGAAATGTTGTGCAAGAATATTTTTTACTTAATTAGTTTCCGGAAAGATGACTGAGAAATCTAATGATTAGAGTTACATCTATCATAGTAATAGATACGTAAAATATTTAATAACGTATAAGGAAATGTTATTTTAACATTCTACAGCTCTACAAAATCGTCTTTGTTCCTTGTATTTAAAAACAAAACTGCATTCTTTGCTTACGAGTGAGTAGGTGAACAGTTTATACAACTGAAGATTTAGTTCCAACGGCAAAAGATTAAGTATCAAAAAGATTGAAAAAGATATGTCTCTAAAGCCTTGTACGCACCAGGATAGTATTTTAGTTGAGTAGCAAGTGGCAAGTATCCAAACAAAGGATTTACTAATCTACTCTACTAAAATGTTGCTGTTCGGACACGTTTAGTTACTAATTAGCTATCCTAGTGCGTAGATTTAGGCTTAAACGAGTCCGAACAGTAGTAAATACTTTGTTCGGATAAATGCTACTTGCTACTCGACTAAAATACTATCTTGGTGCGAACAAGACTTAAATTTGGATTCGAATTGAAAACCGACTGTTTATTATAATTTCATTCAAAGAATTAGGAAATAGAATAATTTTGATAATCAATTTGATTATCTTAAAGATAGCAAGCAACAAGTATCAATTTGTTTTGGTCATGACATGTAAACTGAACTTTATCTGATAACAAAAGAAAAATAAAAAAGTAGAGCATTGGTTCATTTATTTATTACTTGTACATGTAGTTTATAGACGTAGTCTGATGTAAAACAATATTGCATATGTTTGTCTGATACTCGACTTTAATATAAGAATGAATTATTCACAGAGTTATACTGAGCATAAGCCGGCTACAGACGTTTAGTTTTTTAACTGGAGTTAAAACTGATGTACACACGTCAATTTGTGCTGCACAGTCGAATTTTTTTGAGTATCTGTAGGCGACTTTATAAACATTTTAGAGTACTCAAAGTTAATTTCCTTTTCGAACAGTTAAGAATAACAATCTTTTAACAGCAATCTTCTATTCAGAAAATGACAATAACCAACGGTAAACGGTACAAGTACCATTTAGCTTGAAATATCAACAGGGTCCACATTTTTTAATGTATTTTAACTTTGTAAAACTTCCACTCGTTAAATAGCAATACCGCATGTAATCATTGCGAAACATAATAAGTATTGATTGCAAGAGTTGCATTTGTTTCGTCATTTTGATTAATCTTACAAAAAAAATAAAACACTTACGCCGAAGTTCAAACACCACTCAAATTAATATCTAAATGCTGTCAAAATTAAAGGAGATCGACGTAGAATTAGGAGTTTAAGCGTGCACTTACATTTAAGACGCTCTAAAATATTTGATTGGCGAAAGTTCGGCCGATAGTTGTGAATCGATCCTGTGTCTTTCTATGTCCATTGCCAGTTAATAACTCAGCTATCACGGTTAATAGCTGTGAGGTAATCGACCGTGAAATCTTAGTTATACCAGGTCATTGTTAGCGGGTTAGTAGATCAATACGCCATCTTTGTTACGTCACACGCACTGTAATGGCATCAGACTTTGTAAATGACTTCACTGACAGCTAAGAACTGAATTCCACTTGGCTGCCAGTGGAAATAACACGTGATTTCACGCGAGTTTGCAAAGTCGTTTAAACAGCTTAGTCGAAATGGAACGTAAAACGCTGAGAGTTACGTAAGTAGGGCAGTGCCGGATTTTCCGTGCACTTATTATCCACGAAGAAAATACGTGACCTAATCTTGAATGGGAATCTTGAAGTAACAAGAAATATATCCCGAAAGAATTGTAGTTGGTAGAGAAGGTATTTATTTATTAATCTTTATCTAATCTATACTTATAAAGAGGAAAACTTTGTATTTTTGTATGTATTGAAATAACTCAAGAGCTACTAAACCGATTTCGAAAATTCTTTCATCATTAGTAAGCTACATTATCCCCGAGTAACTTAGGTTATATTTTTTTAATTTCACGCGAAAGAAGTCGCGAACAACAGCTAGTGTTCTTTATTACCGACTGCAATATTTTTATCAGATAGTATTGCCATGACTACAGGTGTAATGTTGTGTAGAGGCGCGACAAGCGTTAGTTCCGTGGTATTCGCACGTCATTATTGATGTGGAAAAAAAAATAGTGACGTCACGAAATCATACCAAATTCTAAAAAAAACATTTAAATAAAAATTATAAGTCGCTTTGTTGGGAAGGAAAATCTTCACTATTGTGTGATAATTTTGTATTATTATATTTTTGCATTGTATTAATGTTTAAAATTAATGGATACTTCTTTTATAGTTTGAGTTTATTTTCTATAAGTGTAAGGGTTGGTCTTTATTGTGTTCTGAACAAGGGCTTTTACTTATCCTTGTATTAATAAATCCCAAGTAAAATGTTTAATCTACTTTATCTAAAAAGGGTTTATGACGCACTCGAAGTTGATTCCCATACGATACGCTTCACTGCATCAACTAATTACAAATTGTGTAAACTATATACGCACAAGTATTAATAATATAATGGATTTATTCATTCAAATGTTTTATTGGTATTGTAACCGTGGACTTTCACGAACTACAAAAAGTTTTTCAGCAGTAGAAACCCAGGGTATACCGTGTCCTTTTTTTTATACTCAAAACGGGACGTTGATTTTTTTTAATTATTTACATTTTCGCGCGGTTTCCGAAAACGGGACAATTCGACGTCCCCGTCGGGGACACCGGGACACTTGACTATAAAACGGGACAGTCCCGTTCAAAACGGGACGTCTGGTCACGTTAGGTAAACCTATTTATTTTATAATGATAAAACCATTTTATCTGGCACACTGATAATGGTAAAGTGACACTAAATAGCTTCGTCAGAAATTAATTCCTGTCTCAACCCCTAAGGGATCTGACACCCATTACAAATTTTAACTCACTATTAATCTGTTCTTAGCTGAAATAAATCGTGATTTTATCATAACGTCAAATCAAAACCACATTTTTTTTGCAAAGAGAAGACAGTGTCAATATTTTTTTAAACTGTTGTTTCGGTATTGCAGTTAATGTGTTCATATTATGTTTGCAGTTGGTTTTGCTAACAATGCTACGTTTATCGTGTGTTGGGTTTTGCCGTACAATGCTTATGTTACGTATACTTAGGCTGATCGTACACAAGGATATGCTTACGCAAAAGTATGTCATATGCTGTCGTTGCGTTTGTACGAACCTCTATTATATCGCGCACAGCTTAGTGACTGAAATAGGACATATTCCTAGCGTTGTGTACTAAGAACCTTAGCGTAAAATGAGCGCTGTTGTGCCCGATGTGACGCAACCGCAATGTTTTCATATTTCTCTTTATTACGCACGGCCGTAGTATTATCGTTGCATTGTCAAAACATGATTATTATAATGCTTCTGATTCGACGAGCCTTAAGTCCATTGTTATCGCAAACTCGGTCTAATGAAGCCTAGGCATAACAGTTTTCAAATTAAAGTGGCTAGGTTTTATGAACATGTTTATCATTTTCTTTATTTATTGAAGTATAATGAGAATCTACTATGATACTAAAAGATCTATTATAATTTACCTTGTCAAATATTGCTTTTTTTTCATATGAGTATAACTTAAATGTGTGAACATATAATTATGAAGCAGTAATTTGCACAAAACGTGACCTTTTTGAAACGTGAACTTTTAGATGTAACCCTCCATTCACACGAGCGGTTTTTCAACGTGCGCTTAAAAAGCGTCGAGATAGAATAAATGGTTTCCATGTATCTGGTACCCTACGGCTTCATTAGACCAATGCAAAAAAACGTTCTTACGCCAAAGCAAAATCTCCGTTTTTCCGCGAACTCGGTCTAATCAAGCCATAGGGTTAACACGGTGGCGCTTTTCAATTTTTATCGCGTAGCATTGGATTTTGAGCGCTGGACGAACGATACAAGAGGCATTTTACAGCGATCGTATGAGCGAAGGCGTTAAAAAAACGCCAATGCCGACGTTAAAAAAGCGTCGGTGTGAATGCTGGCTAACAGTTTTTGCAATGTCAATGACTTGCGATTCCATTTCATGGTTAAAAACATTAATAACAAAGGTCGTTTGTTTATGTCCGTGCTTGTTTCGCATGACGTTTCATTGAAATTAAAAAGATTGATAGTTTTATTACGAATACGACTTTCCATTTAGTTTGGTTTTTAGCGAGAATTTTATTATCAGAGAAATATCTACACAATATACAGGGCCCCGTAAGGAATACTGGCGCCTGTGTGCAAAAAAGAATTTTGGCGTCCCTTAAGAATTTTTATCATCTTTTTCTTATGGTAGGTAGGTGCTTGAATAAAGCAAATAACTGAACTTTTATTTTAATTTTTTTGTTCTTTTTTCAAACTTTTTTTTTGGGCCCTAGGCTTTGGCGCCTCTTAAAGATGACGCCCGTGTGCAATGCACACTTTGCATATATGGTAGCGGGGGTCCTGTGAATGTACTAAATAACGCTTTGCAGAAATTAATTAATATAAGGAGTTAGAACACGGAGTTTTTTCTACATTCCTTTCACGGGAACTACATCGCCTGATGGCTTGCAGTTTCTAATTAAAATACAGTTAAAATCCAAGTTCGTTAGTGTACCAAGCTTGATTTAATTAAAATTGTTAATATTAAATATTTTACTGTGCAATAGTTTCTGTGAAAACTCGTTCTTTCAGTGATTATTTTGATATACAGTCAAACCTGCATAAGCAAGAAACCTTTATACGCGAGAGTCTTTTTATGATCCGGAGAAGCTACCTCCATAAGGGAGATAAACGGATTACAGAGAAACGTGTATAAGAGACACAAAAATAGCGGTCCATTTGACTCTCGCTTTATCCAGGTTCGACTGTATATTACTTTTTATTGGGAACTGAATATCTCAGTGCTTGTGCAAGTCTGGCTGCGGTATGTCCCACGACTGGTGGCAACTGACTCCGCGCAGAGAGATGAACTCTTTGCCTTATTGTTTGGCGGCGATTGATTCACGGGTACGTCTTACAGGGTTTTTACATTTACAAAAACATTTTCTCTTAGATATTATGGCAGTAGCACGGTTACGGAATGATTTTAGAACTGCCATTTTCCTAGAAAAACTACTTAATTGAATGGTATTTCAATAAGAATAAATATTCTAATGGCAGAATGTTCAAACGTCACTTAATATGTAAGAGCGCCTTATATGTTAAGTCCACGCTAAAACTCCGAACTTTACGGCGATCTCATTTAATTTTGACGCTACTTAGATTTTAAGCGACCTTACTTAAGGATTTGAGTGGAGTATATTCCATATTCTATATTTTCGACTGTCATTTTCTTAAGAACTTTGACTCAAGAGTGATAAGATTAGTCACTTTTTAGTAGTATTGAAATGGAATGTAAAATGAAAGGGCTTCGTTTCGCTCGAGTAATCGACTAAATCTGAATTGTAAAACAGTGCCGACTCGTTTTACGACAATACAGCACATAAAAAATCTCAACATAAAACTCACTAAATCAAGACGGCGTAATAAACAGCAATCCTAACTGAAAGGTCCAATTTTACAGCATTATAATTTCACAAGTGCCCGCGGGAGCCATTTAGCTTAACCATACTTAAAGAAGTTTAAATTCAAAATCTTTTGTGATCATATTTAATCTCTATGTAGACAAACGCTTATAATTTAAGAAGTAAGTATAGCTCTTGTACCTTATGCATCAAATAGCAATAACTAAGTAAATAACGCCTGTCTAACTACGGCCTTACGAAGATCGATCGAACACATTCCCCGGGCTGGCTGTGTTCGTATTCCACTACGAGACAGTTCGGTTCAATAAATGTGACGTCACTAGCCATGGTAAACAAATTAGAACCAAAATATATTCTTGGAAAATTTAGTGTAGGTCTTGTATAATTATGTTTATCATAATATGTGTTTTGTAGAAGTAAGAGCTTACGTCTGTTTCACATTTACTGAAAACATGTTAGAAACAAGATTGTTATAAAAAATTGTTTTATTCTCGATATGGTTTATTTTAAATGTGTTTTATAAACACTCAAAACATGGTTTTAACCACAGATAATATAATATATACAGATACCCCATCCCATACAAAGAAAATAAGCGTCCAAATTTAA
>QDHC01002842.1:2381542-2430641 GCA_013186455.1 Papilio dardanus tibullus
AAGTCTCTAGACCCAGTAGTTTAGGCTGTGCGTTGATAGTTGAGTCAGTTTACTCTTTTATATATATAGATTTAGTAAAATGATCTGTCGGTCGATCAAGCTCTTAGAAGCATTCCCCGCCAAGTTTGTATTTGTCCACGTCACCGCGTACCCGACAAGAACTAGTTGGAACAGGATTTAATTTAGGAATTTCTATCAGTCAGACAATTCGAGGCAATTGCTCGCGGCCGCCATCTAATGAGTCTCGATTAGGCAAATGTGTTAGCGTGCCTACAGCGCGCTGTTGTGATACTGCCGCTATTACATTGTTGTGGACTCTAATAACTATGCGCTGTTTTTCCTCAAACGATAAAGGCACCTATTTGTTTGGCATGACACGTGAGTGTCGCTTATTAGAAGCAATGCAGAGAGCAGCTTATGCATCCTCACTAACAATTATCATATTATGCCGTTGGTAGTATATAATAATGGTTTTCAGCATAGTACAATTATCCAAAATACATTTTAATAAACATATTATTATGATTGTATGAGGAATAAATACTTGAGAAACGTGTAATTTTTCCGCTATTTGTTGGGCACCATCCGGCGCGTCTCCCGCCGCGCGCCTAGGTGAAGGTGATCCCGGCTATTTCTGTGGCTTGTTCATGTTTTGCGCGACGAGTGGCGCCATCTAGCGGCCACCATCAGAATCGCATAGATCTCGCCAGCTGCTGCTGCTATTTCCGTCACTTATACATCCCAAATTGTTTATCGACTTCATGAATGTACATATGTGCCCGATACACACGCGATAATCAAATAAATAAAGGAATCGTGTTAATGGGTTGTTTAAATGAATACAATTAGTTGACATTGTTCAATCATACGCAATATCAATATTAATTTTATTTGTTGGTTCGAAGATATCGCATGCAGGTTATGACAATAAAGTAAGAAACTCGACAAAAATTACAATACTTAGTACCAGCATTATCGTAACACCAAAAAACAGCGTCCGAAGTTAGGTTTTTATATTATCGCGAATCAAGGCATACGTTTTAAATGAATCCCTGACCTAAAATAATGTTAAAATAGATGCGCAACGGTCTCAATATGCCGTTGGCATCGCATTGCGCAGTCGCTGCTTTTATTAAGTTCGCATATATAATTTAATTAATTATTCCAATTGAATTTTCATTACATAAATAGAGAAAAAAAATCTATCGAGATATATTGCCTAAATCAATTGAAAAATGTTGGCTGACCTCGACTTCTTTGTGTTGTTTGTCAGGTTTGAGCTGTGTACTGTGGGGGGGCGCCGGCGCAAAGGAGCAGGACGGCTGCGGGTCCGGCGCGGCCGTCTCGCTCGCCTTCGCGGCCACTTGCTGGCCTGCCCTGGGGCCCCTATCCGCAGCCTTCGCCTGGCCCTCCGCGTTCTGAATGCAGATTTGAGGCACATTTTTCTGTACATTAGCACGTTCTAGGGCCGGCGCTGCAGCCAGCCACGCCGCCGGCACACAGGGAAGCATAGGGAGCTTTTGTAATACATTGGAGGCGCCAGCGTTTACGTTACTAACACTAATGGAACCCGCTTGAGTAGAGCTACTTGTTGCGGTAGGCGGCTTATTGTTGTTGTTTACTACAGGCTCTGCGATGACCGGAGTTTTTTGTGCCTGCGACTTTTTCGAATTATCATCTAAGCACTTCACATTTGGTAAGTTATTAGGCACTGGAGGTATTTTCGACGACTGACTATGATCTTGAAGAGAAATGGATGGTAGTTGACTAAGGGGCACTTTGACCAACGTTTTTTCTGAAGCTTGAACGTTAGGGCCATTAAATAGGTTCGCTTCGTTTTTGCACTGACTCGGAGTGATGTCAGACGGCGCTTCTGGTATCGGAGATACGTCGTCTCTGCTTTGAGAAAAGTCTGTACTGTCACCGCAGCTGGAGATTTCACCGAGACTTTGGACCAGGTCGAGAGCTGATGCCTCCTGGTAGTCGGTGGAGCAAGGCGAGGTGTCGTCGCTCGTGTCGTCCCCGGCGTTAGCCACCTGGGAGCTTTTACTGCTCGGTACGAATGCTAAACTAGATGTAATGTCGTTAGATATATCTGCGTTGAGGGAATCCTCACTACGAGAGGACTCTCTATTTTCGGAAGAGCCGATATTACTACATGTGTTGTCTTCATATGTTGGTGCAACAACAATGGTGTCTGCGGAAGGTGTATCTATTGATTCTTCAGTCACTTTATCGCTTACTTGTTTCTGACTTATGTTATTTGCGTTGTGATCTTTAAGGCTATCTGTATCCTCTTTCGTATTTATATCATCTTTAGTTTCCTTTTTTAAAGGCTCAATTCCTGGTTCGGCCGGCAAACTCATGTACTGTGGTAATGCAAATTCTAAATCACTAAACCTCATGTATTGAATTCCATCCTCTGTGGGAACCTCTAACTGTGGTGAATAGTAGTTGTAATTTGAATTTTCATGTCCGTAAACAGACCACGGGTCGTTGGACGGTATAATAGGTAATGTTTCGTAATACAATTCAGGATTTAGTTCGGTATTATTTAAAAATTCGGGCTTATAATCCCATGTTGGAACAAAAGAATCCTCAAAGGCTAAATAATTATCAGGTAGCACAATAATAGACTGATTAAGTAACGACGGATCTAACGCAAAAGAGCCATCGTAGAAAGGGTTGTTTAAAACTAACGGTGGCGGCTGCATCGGGCCGCAGTCTAAGGCGACCTCCGCTTCCACAAACAGTCCAATTTTTGACAGATCTGGTTCAGATCGTCCGAGTCGATATGCACTCTCGAGGTTTTCATCACATTTACTGTCATAAACATAAGATATGTCAAAACTGTGAGTCCGTCGTAACAATGGTGAAAGGTGTGGATCGGCACAAGGATTATTCTCGAACGCACGATTGTCCGCTTGGCTGTCAAACAAGTCCTCGCACGGTACACCCACGTCGTTCATCTGTTGCAAAGCATCGGGAAGAGCACCGGGGTGGAGTGCGGGTGTGGTGTCGAGGGGAACCGCGTCGGCCGGCATCAGTAAGACGCACGGCAGGGCCGGCGGGGGACCGCGAAAAAGCAGGTTGTCCGGCGGCGGACGCGACGGCTCCGCGGCCATGGCGGTCAGCGCGGCAGCAGGCGCGGCGGACACGCGCTGGCCGCCCGGCTGAGCTTGGCGACTGACTGAAGGCGGTCCGCGTGACGAAGGGGAACGCAAATAGAACGGGCGCAAGCGCGAGGAGGCCACCGAATCTCGCGCGCGTCTTCATGGGCGAAGGCGCATGCGCACGCGCATTCCCGCGCCAAACCCGTCGGGCGCGTTCGCCCAAACGGTCGCGGTGACGTTTATACATTATTCTGGTTCCGGACTATGCATACGAATGGCACGTTCACGGTCTCTATCAAATCATTAAGTGAACCAATTTTCGGGTGGACACTTCGTAGTGAAGATGCGCGAGCTTCGGATTACAACATTAAGCATTCCATTCTTTCATTCATCTTTTAAAGATAATAACAGTTATGAAACGGTAAGACTCACCTGTTCCGGTGGTGAGCGCGGGGAGGATTCGTCGCGGTGGTGTCTCCTCCGCCGGTGCGATGTGGGTGAGCGCCGGTGGTGTGATCGCTTCGAGCGCTCATTTCTCCGCCTCCACGAGTGCTCCGAGCTGTGAAATTTGCGATCGAGAAGCTGTAGGGTTAGTGAACAGGGACAAGGGCTAAAACGTCGTTTGCGCGATATTAAGGTGAGGTCGGTGCGTCCAGGAGTCGTAATCTACTAACGTTGGTGAGCGTTCTGTATAACCGGAATGCGGATCCACCAATCGGTGCAGAGCATCGGTCGACGGGAGGCAACAGGCGTGCAGCAACGCCCTGACGGCGGCCCAACGCCGTTGCCCCGTCCCTATGTTTTCGATAATGTCCTAAACTCGATGCGCATCAAAACCGACACGCGGCCGTTTCTTGCAATTACTTAAACTTGGAATAACTCACTGTACTTCACCGCGATTGCTAGCTTAATGGCGCGCGCGCAACTTAAGCCGTGATCTTTTGTAGTGTTTTTGCGTGTTCACGTAATGAGAGACGTTAGTTGCGTCGAGTCATCCACAGATGGTCAAGGTCTGCGAGCGCGGCGCGGCGCGGCGGCACGCGCTGCGGCCGCGGACGGACTAAGAGATAAACGCGCGCGCGCATCGCACTAACTTGTCGAGGTACACAACATCATCATTACACATTTCAAAACAGCCGGAGGCGGCGCAGCTTCGCAGCCTGCGGCGAAACCTCTTCACGTCACACGTAATAATATTGTATTTGACTGTTACACAGAACCGGTACTGTACCTTTGTAAAAGAGAAAATGCCAATTATTCCGAATTATGTCAATATGTATAAGTTTCAGTTGTTAAAATACCTTTTGATACAAACTCACCAGCAAGCGCGCATGACAAACGTTATCTCGTAATCAATTTGACTATAGTTATAACAAAAATTCTTCAGAAGTGTAAACAACATGTTTAGTTCACTTATTACAAGGGCTGATTTTTCATTAAATTTAGACCCGAACACTTGCGTCCAAAAGAAGACGACCATAACTTCCCAGCGCGAAACGAAAGGAAAACTCCGTTCAGTTACTTGTACACTTTTATCCTTAGAAGACAAAAAAATGCTAGTTTAACACTATCCACTTTAACGCAGATATATCGACTTCAAGCTCGAAGCTCTGTATTCATCTCGCAAACCCTTACACTTGGCAGGCCTAGTTTCCGCGACAAGGGATATTGTATGATAGTAACGCGCGTCGTTTGCGACGCAGCATCGCCGGCTGCGGTTGTACTGCGCAAACAACTATAATATAATTAGTCTGTAATCTTCTTATAAATAAATACTGATTGTAATAAATCGAAAATGCTAGTACAAGAAGTTGTAACTATATATCTCCTATTAATATTTTTTTTCTCCTCGACCAGTATACAGTAGACGAAAACCTGTAAATAACTAAGTTTTTTGTTCGCCTACCATCGGTCTCAAAATAAAATATATAAATTATTAATCATTCTTAAAATAAAACATTGAACAAATTGCAAATAACATATTATTCGATAAAAATATTGCAAGCTTGCATCATAAGTTGACAGTGCCATTTCAGGACGGCCTTTGAAAAATCTACGCGTATAAAAGGCGTTGCGAAGGCGTCTAGTCGAGCTGGGCGTTATGTCACATTGTTTAGCGCCAGCCGACAGCTGACAGGTTGAACTTGGGCCACGCACACGTAGACCTTCGACGTTCCTCGTGACATGTGATACCTTCTGTTTTACAACTATTATATGAAATAGTTCAATGGAGGCAATACTAAGTTTTTCCGTGAGTCTATATCCAACATTATTTGGTTCACAAGTTTCAAAAAACTTTTGATAAAATCCACCAATTTCTAGTCCAACTTAATTGTAACTTAGTTTTGTAGTAAACAAAATTAATATTCACTAATTAATATGCTACAAAAATGTATCGGCTTTCATAAAGGAGTGTAAACATAAAAGAAAGTGGAGTTTTATAGGCATATTTTAACGACGGGGACTTCCTCAATTTTCTAAATGTAAATGAACTAGATTACCAAAGACCATTACATAATCAAGTTATCGTACACATGTGCTTCGAAAAACATTTCGTGGATGGAATACTAATGGACTTCAAAAAGTTAATACATCAAAAAATCAAAGTCCCAAGGCGTCGCCGTCGAGAAAGGCAGAGATTAAAGACTTTCTTTTGACACGAACTGCTTAGTAAATGATTATCGTTGTCACCGTACATTTTGTACGATATTAATAAATGACCTACTTCTATAAAAAATAATATTCTAATTTTGAAATATTCAAATCGGTTAAATATTTATATACCCTAAGAATCCCTAAATCTTTATGATACATATAGTATGTTAAAAGTTTAACTAAACGATATACACATAGTGAAAGACTTGTTTAATTGAAGTTTATTACAAAAGGAAAATTCTAATCATTTACTTTCAATAGAGTTAAATAAAAATATGATTCATATGCAACAAAGCAAACAACGAGGTCAATACCGTGAACGATTACACAGCCACCATGAAATTAATCTCAACAAATTCAATGACACTAATGGCACTTGAGCCGGAAAATGAGTTAATGCGCAGGTGCGATGCCACTTTGAGGGTCGACGGTTTAATAAATAAGGCAATGACATACAAACATCTGAGGCAAAAAAAGTTGTTTCAGTAGGTCTAATAAGTTCCCTACAATTGCTTGTAAACACACAAACGGGTTCATTATTATTGATCATTGTTCGTGTGATGGTGCCTTAAAACAAGCAGCGCCGGTGTCAACGTTCAAGCGAGGCAGACGCGTCACGCGGCGCCGCTCGCCGCATCACAAGCACCGGAACTCACTTTCGATCTCTCGCTCATCGACATTACAATTCGAGGTTCATATGAACACTGCATGAAAAATTGCCACTAAACATTTTCTAAATGCAAACCTCGATTACGTTTCCAATTTCATGACTTATTATGTTCGTCGATCATCTTAAGTGAGTACACCAAATGCATCGTTACAAAGATACCGTTAGGCGATTGATATTCAAAGTGAACATTAAGTAATTAATTAGTGTCGGTGCGGACGACGAGGCGAAATGCATTAACATGACACTATAAAAGCCCAAAGGGAACGTTCGGTTATCAAGATTTGTAGACAGACATTCCATCTTGCATTCACGGCACATGTCACGCGACGTTTGTTAAAATGTTTTTAAAGAATGAACCGGTCATGGTTGTCCGTATTTAGGAAGGTATTATGCAGTATTCATAACTCTAAGCGGATCGTCGACGGCTTGAGCCGTTAAGGTAATTGTGCAAATACGGTTAGCTGAAAGCGCGATGAAGGAAAATCATTAAATTGCAATGCGGTCAACGTTCAAGCAGATACGGTATTCACACAACGGTACTTTAAATTTAGACGGCAGACAACATGCATTGAATCATCTCGTTTCGATTCATCGTGTAACATGTTTGCCAATATTATGGGGTATTTTTACTTTCGGTTGAGTGTGATAGTGCAACAGACGGCGGTGTTCCGCAGCGGCCGTGCACACTCGAGCGATTAAAGGCTACGTGACCCAATAAAGCGTCGCAATAGTGACAATATGACAGGTAAGGAAATAGGCGCGCGCGCCGCTGTGCTCAGAGGTCGGCTCGTGTCGGGAGAGTGGAACGCCTGTACAATGACCATAATCGATCGATCTCGGTGCAGCGCCGGTTACGAAATCTCGAGGCGGGCTCTCACAATGCGACTCGACTCGCAGCTTGCCACGTCCGGTCAAGGAGACTCGCTATTCAGCTTCTATTGAATTAGATCACTTTGGAGTGATACGCGACAAAATTTTACAATTATCACTGCATGAATGCTAAAAGACTAGATTTAGATTTAAGATTGTATTAAAGATCTTGATAAGTTGCCTTCAACGTTGTTATCTACGATGCAACGCGTGACGTATAGTCGACTTTGATAAAACTGAGTATAGTTTAATGCAGTGTTCATAAGAATGTAAATGTGTGGTGCAGAATGTACTTTTATGTTCCTACATAAGAATTACTGCAGGGGCCGTGATGACAGACAAGGGCGCGCTGGATGAGTGATCACCGCGAGTCAACATGCGGCCGCGCTGACCCATCCTATGCGGCCCTGGGTCAATGACAAACTATAATTAATGCAAAACAATATAACAAAAATATCAACACCAAAATTGGATATTCGCCCATGGAAAAAATTAAGACTGAATCGTAACATAATTAAAATGAGTTTATATAAGATTACTTTCTTGTATTGAACAATCCCCTATCTTCATCCCAATGTACCACAATATTTATCATCTAATCTAGTCACTATTTATTGATTATATCGTTATTATTATTGGCTTAATATTTACCAGTTGTTTTGTTTACTCTGGATGCAAATAATTTAGGACAAGGTTTAAGCAACGAAGGTAACATCATCAGATATTTTCTCAGAGAGGAACGTCATTTTATGCAATATAAAAATAATCCAAGATGATACAGACACAACATAACACTTTCATTATGTGTAAACAAATAAAAAATAAAGATAATAATTCATAATAATTTTTCTCTATACATCTATAAGTATTTATTTATTTGTAATTTGTTCCTCATCGTCTGTACTATTTCGTTTTTTAACAGACTTCCAACAGAAGGAGGTTATCAAGTCAACGTTCGTCATTTTTTAGGAAACGATTTTTTCCCGACGGCTTGTGTAATTGCTAAGTATACGTTATTGATTACATCCGAAGCACAACGCAACAAGGGAACAATCCTATATACATCGCATTGACAAAGTATTGTCACGGTAGTTTACGCCCAAACAAACTACAGCTGACAGTTATCTTGAATTCAAAAAAAGCAAACATCGAGAGGAAGTGCAATATTGACGCATGCATTTTCTCGTTTACAAAACAAACGCTTAGCATATCGATTTGAATCTCTGAGGGAATACTCTTACATAATATAGGGGGTGTTACATCGCATACTGAACACGTGCATGCGGTGAAAGTTGATCGGCTCGGTCGCGTTTGACATTTGACAAACGTCCCAACTGGACGCGTAACTGGTCCCATTATAGAATGAACTTAGACGCGTACAACCAGTTTGTTTTTCATAACAAATCTTGATAAGAGATTATAAATAAATAATGGACCGAGATAGGCGACGGTAAATGTAAATCTGACTCAGTGTACGATTTGATATTCCAAACGGGTGGGTGTAACATTATTAAACACATAATTTTTATGTAATTACATAATTCGATTGATTTTTTATTTATTGAAGATTTGTAAAATAATTCAAAACAGTAATACCAAAAATTTGATATGCATTATAAATTAGGAATTCTCTCGTTTTAAACAAATACGGATATGTAATTAATAAAAATCGATAAAGAATGATCATCAATTTCATTAATGACTTTCCAGTGGGTCGAAAAGAGCGGGCAAACTTGAAAAACTAAAAAAAATAATTGTATGAGTAGGAGAGGTAATAAACTACAAATGGTAATCGTAACGACTTAACTGAGACATTAAGGATTGAGTTGTGCTTAGAGTTAAAAAATAACGTACAGGTAAATTAAACGTATTAGAGACGACTTTGAATAGCTTAAGAAATGCCTAAATCTAGACAGACAGCCATTGTATTCTTTATCTAATAGCGATGTTGTTACAGCTACTCCATATTTGACTGTAGAAGATAAAATTAAAACATTGCAATATTTAAGTAGTGCGTGGGCAACGTAAGTTCGTAATGAAAACATTCTTGGTATGCAAAAAACATCAGCCTTCAATGATACGGTTATAAATTTCGGTCATTTATTCGTGGCCGGTTATCGCTATAATGGTAATTACTGTAAATAACTGTACGCAAGTTTCCGTTCTTATTGGAAACTAGAGCAAATTAGTTGTTGAGATTGTACACATTATAACCACACAAGTATAAAAATTATTTGTTGTTTTATTGCCAAAATATGTCATTCCGATATTTACAAATCGAAAGTAATTGTTGAGCAAATATTATGACGCCGTGTTCGAATAAAAAACTATACGCCTTTTGCTAGCAATATATCAAAACTTGAATAAAGAGTTTGTGAAGTGAAAATATCTCGCATCTTGTGTGTGAGAAAGCCACAAATCTCACTACGAAGTTTGTACATTACTTTCACCGCATGCATCGAGTCATAAACGTCGAATTCAGTCCTTCGATCGAGTTCGTGGAAACAAAGATAATATATGATATAAAGTGTTAGATTCGCAGTTGAATGTACGACTGCAGAAGACGTATTCGGACAAAAATGTAGACAATAAAGTCAGAATTACGTCAGAACGGTTACCGGGTTGACAAATCCTAAACGGGCCGTACAAACCAGGACGAGACCTTGAAACATTCACCAAATGCTATCAAGACGAATCTTTTAAGCCGTCGCTGCGCGGGACGCCCACCGCGCTCGAATACTTGCTTATGTTTGACAATTTATAGATATGCATAACGTTAATACAATGGAAAACAAAGCGGAAACCCGTATGTGTTTTAAAAACTTTCTTATTGTTCTACTGGCGTACATTAACGTCTTGTTTTCTATACATTGATGAGTGTGTACTCATTTACTTAACCGCGACGTGATAATTAGCGAAGGATATTTAGTAATGTACGAGGGTAAGGAATTAAGCTCGGTGGTGAGTCACGGCGGCTTGTGCAACGGCTTTGCACAACCGGCTCGCCTGGGCCCAAGCTCCGACCCGCTGCCGGGGCGCGGTTCATAATTCAGGTAAATAGGCTCAGTGACATGACAATAATTAGATTTATAGGAACGTCAGAGGCGTACCAATCTAAGATTAATGTGTCGGCGCAAACAAACGAATAACTCAATGCTTATTATGTACAAATAGGTGAAAACGACGTATGTTCCAAGGAGGTCGATGCTTCGTATTCTGCATAGCTATTTATGAATGCAAATGACTAAATATCTTGTAATTATTACGCGTATTGTGTTTGTGCAATATTGACTAACTTGTGTAAATGCGCGAGAGATATTGACACTGCGACAAAATGGTAACACTATTTATTTGATATTACATTACAATGTTTTTTGCGCTTGATAGTGGCAAAACTCGATAAATAGATAAAATAAAAAGAACAAATCGAGTGCAACGCGCTGTGGACCTAAGACCGGTAGCGCAAGTCGACGTTTTCTGAGCTCGGGACAGCTCGAAGCGGACTCTACTTTTTCTATTTTAATATGTCGCGATGCAGCGACTTCGTTCATATCTAGCTGACTTACAAAAGACTTGTAATTAAACGACGCGCTCCTGACGCATAGAGGATCGGGCAGTCGTCTGGGTGCGGGATGAGTTAGTGGGGTGCAGTAGTGTGTGGCTAATGGCTACATACGAAACGCTCCACTCGTGGTCGCGCATGCTCTTCTGGAAAGCGGCCGACTTGGGTGTCCAAGAGTCGAGGCCGAGGTAGAGTGCCGGCAGCTCGGCCACCTTCACCTCGAGCCGCTCGGCTAGCCGCTGCTCGACAAGCGCGCGCGGCCCGCTCGTCAGCCGCGCCTGCTCGCGCCCGCTGCGTCGCTCCGCCACAGCGTAACCGTTCTTCTCACCGTTGCAAGACGTTACGCTTTTCGGCGCCTCCGTGGTGAGTAATTTACTTTTAACGGTGTCTATTTTACCGTAACTTTTATATTGCACTGATTCTGTTCCGTTCGCGGTTCGCGAATACTTTAAAGAATCATAGGTGTCGCCGTTCAGGCTGCCATATTCGACGTCGTTTAGGTTAATGTCTCTATCGAGCCGCTTCGACGTCGCTTCGTACCCGTTTCGTTTGCTGTAGCGCTCCTCTTGGCTTTGCTTAAGGAAGTTACTTTCAAAACTAGTTTTACATTTAGGAACATTGTTCAAGTAGTCACCGTAGCTTATATCGTTACCGTGCAATCCTTTATCACAGCCTTTCTTTATAGTTTCTTGTATATCTATACCGTTGGTGGACCTGCTGTGGCAAAGACCGGAGGGTTGGCCGCTCTCTATTCTCGCCTCCTTGCCCCGGTCCGCATCTTTGCTCTCGAACTCGTGTTTGACGAGCGCCACTCGGGAGCATTCCTCACCATTTTTAAACTGTGACTTAAGGGCAAAGTCTGCGGCGGTGATGCCGGCCCTGCTTTGTTCGCCGGGTACCGTCCACGTATCGTGCTTCCTCTTATCGCTGCTCTTGGATGACCAGGCCTTGGCCAGCGCTGCTTTGAGCGCCTCCCGCCGCTCGTGAACGCTCACTCTCGGGTACTCGTGTATGGGCACGATGGCGGGAGCGTATAATGTGGAGCGCGGCGTGGCCCTCGTTATTCGGAAACTTCTGAACTCCCTGTTGAACTCCGAATTTAAAGAATAAGCCGGTATTCTCGAAGTCACCATTTTGAGATCAAATTTCCACTAATGTTATATTCAAACTTATGTTCGTTCACAATAGTTCTCTTATTAGCACTGAGTACACTGAACACATATCGACTCTACCTGAAACGTGACATACACCAGTGAAAATGTGTTGAACCGAGACGTGTGTCGTGGAGGGCAGTTGTTTTGAGGCAGTGTTTGTGCGTGAGTCGGTGGGCCGCGACCTTCGCGGTGGGCGGCGGCGTGGCGGCGGAGTGGCGGCGCGCGGCGGGACAACGCACTGGTCAACGAACCGCCCCGCGCTCCCACTCGCAGCTTGCATAACGCACTCGCGAGCCGCCGTCTACCTCATCTCTTATGCAGTTATGTTTGCCATCGTCTCGATCGTGAGCCTACAGTCGCGCGGAAATAATACATGAGCGAACCCACATAGATATTGTTAAATCGTGAACTGTGACCGCCAATGGGTGGCATTCCATTTAATCATAGATAACGATAAGACGGATCGCGTATGTTAACTTGTAATGTGGAGCACTTGCGCCGTATAAGTGCAACAAGTGTCGCCTTGATGGCGTCCCTAATATGGCCAGCGGTTGCCATATGGCCCGCGACCGACACATCCTCGGCCGTTCGGATCTTTACAGCACAATTATCGATATAATAAATAAACATGTATTCTAGGTCTCGGGCGACCTGTTGCTAGACAACGTTAAGCAACAGGTTAGTTGCAACAGTTTATCGAACATGGTTAAAACAAGTTTGGCGTATATTTCGTATTTCCAACGCGGACTTTAAAACAAATATATATATTTTTTATAATAACAAGTATAATTTAAATGCACTGTTCTTGTATGAAATTGTGTCACGTTAGTTGCAATATGTCAAACATAATTCACGAGATAGTAAGACGGGCCGTCGCAAAGTAGCGTGTATCTCAAACACTCTTTGTAAAGGTAAGAGGAACAAGTTTGATATGTAGTTCAACACATTTCCACTGGTGTGTATCGTCTAACGATTGCACTGTGCGCGCTATCCCGACGAGGGCGAGTATTGTGTGCGGGCACCGGAAGCGAGTGCATGCGTGAGACGAGGCGCGTACCTTCTCGTTTCGCGCCCGAGAACTGCGTGCGGTGTGCGTGCACCGCTGCGACTGAGCCGACGGCAGCGGCGGGCGCAGGCAGCGGCGCTCGCCGCTCGCTGGCCCCACCACTGCCGCCTCTCTCCTGATACTACGACTGCGATCGACTCTATCTCCGGGCACTAGGGCCGCTATCGCAGCACCGCCGACCTTCGCTACCGAGACACTGCGACCGGCCTGCATCCACTAACTTCCAAGCTAATAAACTACATCGAGACGCGGAAATTATCCTTTAAAAGGAATGGAAACCTATCGGAAACTTGTAACGACTGTCCTTTATAAATAAACGAAACGCGAAAAAATCTAACATGTTTGTTTTCGATTAGAGAGAATTAATTTGTCGCGATGATTTTGTTCCTTTCAAACTTATGGGCCGAAGAACGCAGGCGCCAACTTATTGTTTATTGTATAAATAAATAAAATATGTGGACATTTTCTTTGACCTCACCTTAATATTTGTGCTATAATTGAAACTATAAGTACCTGAAACAATTAAACGGTGATTATTAGTATTTAATGGCTACAGGAAATGTTCGATTAAGTAAATGTTTTTTTAAACAAAAAGAAATCATGAAAATATAGCGAATGGCTCGAGACACAAGGCCACTTCAGTTTCGAAACAATTACAAATGCATTTAATCGTATTTTATTGTTGCAATGTAAGTACCTAGTACGCGGACAGTGCTGCCGCGCCGCTACCAAACTTTAACAACATAAACAACATAGTTTGTGTTTTGTCTTCATATTACTGATTAATTATATCAAACAAAATAAATATTTGAAACCATAGCTTCATGAAATTATAAAGCAATCATATCCCACCACAATAACAATAAAATGTCGGAATGAAATCAAAGGCGGGAGAAAGTAAACGAACGTAATATCAAAAACAAATTAAATTAATAGCCAATTGAAAGTTGAGACATAAATAATTCGCCTACGTGGCTTTACCGAGAAATGCGACTTTAAAACTTTCGGTTTGTCAAGTCATACGTACATACTATTTTACCATATCTCTGATGGAGACAGGACATTATTTAAAAAATCTTCTATTCAAATGTGTTTATTGTATTATACTAAAATAATTAACCTTAAAAAATTCAATCTTATAAGCACCACTTAACAATTGGGAATATAATAAGTGTATTATCAATTGTTAGGTATGTCTTGCTATAGAAAGACATCAATACAAACAGACAGTACTAACGGCAAGAGATAGACGCTATACATCATTATTCGATCGTGTAGCAATAAAAAATATCTTATTTTAAATAATGTAAACTCGTACATAATGTAAAGAGAAAGAATGTGGATACGTACAGAGGTAGAGGAAAACATAATAAAGCATGGAAGGATTGTGTGAAAAAGGATTTTAGTAAATAAGGAGAGAATTCAGATACGACAGCTGATAGACTTTATTGGCGTAGAAGTAGCGCACAATATGGTCTCATTCCTCAAGGGAAAGAGCCGGAAGATGACATAAACAATATTATGCCATCTGTAGGATTCAACGTAGTCGAGACTAAACCATAGAAACAGATATGTTTACATCGGTGTAGTTGAATCTTGATAAACGTACACATTTATTGGACAATACAGTCGTTAAATGTAAACACTGCATATACCGCTCTATAAAAGTTCCATTACCCCCATGGCAGTAACAGGCCATAAAAGGCTAGTGGCTTTCTGTGCGGCTACTGACATGGCATGGAGTTTACTGAACATAAACATGCTGCGTTTCCAACTTGAAATGTAGCAGGAATTCGAAAAGCAATTTTTAACTACTTTTTACTGGAGTTTACCCAGCTCTTATTTGTCACTGATGACGTTTTGATGTATTATTACTAATTTAAGTTTTAACATAAACAAATCTTTGTCGTATGTTTGCAGAAATGTACATTTCGTTCGATGGGTTTCAATTTGTTTTTCTGTCAAACTACGTGAACGAGTCAAAGCGAAGAGCAAAGCAATGTAAATTGACTTAGTCGGGGAATGGTGTAGTCGTTTGTTTAACCCAAAGGTCTAAATGCGGCGCTAGATGTGTTCAAACATGCGGACGATATTATTTAACGCCTGGATTAATATTTATTTATGTCCGAGTCGAGATCGTCGCAGGACCGTGATGTGTGTCACTGGCGACGATTATTCGCTCACATGACTCCACAGGCTCAAGCTTTAAGGCTACGTTACGCTCGCCTGACCTCTTACCCGCGATGTAAATAGTTCACAATGACCTTATAAAATACGCATACTCGTAAGAACAAGTAAGGGACAAATATTAAAAGGGCTAGTTGGCATTGATGTCGGAGGAAAGTAGCAGTTTCGAGCAGTGACCATAATTGACAGCTTACATGTGCTAATAATAAGTGTAATTGCCTAAACATGTTCATAATTGCGTGCTTCGGTGCTAAATTTATACTGTCAGTTAAATTACCAATTTAGATTTACTGGATTAAAAAAAATACATTTTGCAGATGCACTAAATGAAACTAATTAAATATTAACACGAGTTCAGTGGCGCATGGAAAATGACTCGCCAAGTTGAGAGACCCTGCGACCTAAAAAGATGTTGCCGAAAGGCATTGTCAGTGTATAAGTCATCGTCTGCCGTCCTTAGGACCGTTAGCTCGGTACTGCACGAAATATTGTACATACTTCATCCTTAATCAAATTCTCAGACAGGCATACTTCTGCTTTAAAAGGGTACAAGGGTAGGGGGTACAGTAACATCATATGCAAAAGAGAAGGAAACCCACTGTAACATCTAATCTAGAATCTAAATCAAATGGATAAGAAGTTGAATTACAAATTTAACAGCACATAGATAATAATAAACTTTCATCTAATAACAACATAAATCCTATTTTTATTAAACCTTACGTTTGTTTTTTGTTGACAACCCTAGCTTTGTCAGTCAATACAATTGCCGACAAGAAAACGGCAGCAAAAAAATAATGACACCGGAGGCGGCGAACGGCGAGGTCCAATGACCTAAATGGTTCATTTACTAGGCCGCCGAGACTAACGAAAGAAAAATCGGTCGACGGACGAGAGCGGGCACCGCTTAATCATCGGAGCGGGCAGATCGTTCGAGTTTTTGGAAAACAATGCTTGAGAACTAGCCTGTGATAATCGAGGATTCATAGCTTGACTCAACAATGGAAACGAGTTCTGTTATTTTGTTACAACCGTCCTGTGCCCGCTGTAACCAGTCATTTTCTTTTATACATTCAAATTGTACGTTTTCATAGATTTCTGCCACTGATAAAAAAAATGAACATTATAACTGAATTTTCAATGTTACTGATTTATGTCATACCGTTAATGATATTGTAACTAGTGCTTGCTAATTTCCTAAAACCTTATACCTAAACAGAGTTTCTCATGGTCATCATTGAAACAGTTCTAATAAATATAACTTTGAAATAAAAGTAAAGTATTTGATGATCAAACTCGTTAGGGTATCGTGTAGTAGACACACGATCACCGTACATTGAATTATAGTTATTCGTGACTACAAAGTGATCGCTTACTAACATAAAATTAAGCCGCCACCGTAAATGGTGCCCTCGGAGCTGATCGGGTCAGTGCGAGTCAAACACAATCTAAACAATCCATCAAAATAGCGACCGTACATGGACTTCCTGGAATTTTGAGATTCAGAGCTTCGCTTTTGTAAACGCTTGTCCATCAAAAGATAGATAAAAAAATGTTTTTTTTGCAGTCTAATTTAGTTCCGTGTTCGTACGTAGAATAAATAGATCGCTCTTCATGTTATAGGGATAGGAGGGAGATATGTGGCCTTGGAAGGAGACAAAGAGCTGTAAAACTGGGATTATTAATGGACAGTTGGAGCTATGAGGATGTTGGTTGCGTGATGGACGCCGCAAGTTCCGAGGTAATAACAGTACATTAGCAGAAGGCGGACGCGGGCGATGTTTCAAAAGTTAACGCAACATTAGTGAGTTAGCGGTAACGGTGCTCATTAATCACCGAGGTCAGAATCGGTCAAGCGCCGACAACGCACTCCCGAACATTACTCTCGATTGATTCGTCATCTAGTCCACCGATGATTCTCAATTGTGAGCAACTGCCCTGATTCGGAAAGTAATACGGTAATCAGGGTAAATTATTCCACTTTTTTACATGCCACTCTTAATGAGTCATATTTAGAAAGGTATCTAATTGCTGCTGTTGTAATGGTTTTTATTGCGGTTCTAAAATTGATGAGGTTAACGAACACTAACGGCTAATTTATTTGAAGGCACCTAATTGCTTTCCATCGATAGTAAGAATATCATATATTATTAAAACAGAAAGCAAGCGTAACATGAATAAATAACGTGACCACGGCCATTAAAGTATTGCCTTTATGGAGTTCTGTCCATTTAAAAAAAAACTTGATTAAAAAGCTATAAAATAAAATACAGAGACAACATTATAAGCATAAAAGTGTATGCTAAAAATAAACTAGAATATAGTTTGTTACATTTATATTTCTACCAGGACGAAGTAATCTTCTTAAAGAGCTTAATTTGAATAAGTGCACATTCATTACATAACTTTAAAGTGTTCAGGTGCCTACTTTTAGTTCAATTTTACTATAAATCTTTAAAACTGCACAGTGTAGGAGCAAAATTTGAACTCATTTATTGTTACGTTACTCTAAAACTTTTCTTCGTAGAACCCTTAGCAGTACGCAGCAGAAGTTGCAATGTGCGTAAGAAAATTCCAGTTTGTATGCAGTTTTCAATACATATGTTTGTTTGAGCTTGCACTTTACTATGCTATCAATTTGAACTCGTTCTTATTAAATTATAGTACAGTGAATGATATTTTATCATCGTTTCTGCAAATGTAATTGATTATATGAATCCACTCTTAACAGAACTGAACGCTTTAAAATATAGGTAAGTACTCTGGGATAACATACTAAAAGAACTTTCACAATTACTATTAAAACATTATGAATTTTAACGACCTACCTTCAAAACTTAAATAAACTATAAAGTGTGAAAAATTGTCCGTTTAAAAGGAAACATAAAAAGTGTCGAGGAAGTTAACAGATAATGTCTCCATACCCTTTCGTTGTACACAAACAAGAAATGACCTTCACTTATAAAATTAATAATGCAAATAAACATAAAATTATTTGCGGTCGTTAATCTGCTGTACAAATAATGAATGAGTCTTTACAAGATTCAGATATGACACCCATAACCGCTATGTACGAAATTATGATTGACACTCACTTAACGATGTTTATTTTTTTAACAACAAACCCACCATAGGTAGTAAATAACTAATTTATTTAGTATCATTATTCCTACAACATGGTCGATTAATTCAGTAAAGAACATTTTTAATTATTCAAATGATTTGTACAGTAGTGTAGCTGGCCGAAGGATTGCCCGAGGGAGAGGGGTCTGTCCATCGACCTGCATTAAAAAGCCTTT
Source organism: Papilio dardanus tibullus (assembly GCA_013186455.1). Classification (NCBI taxonomy): domain Eukaryota; kingdom Metazoa; phylum Arthropoda; class Insecta; order Lepidoptera; family Papilionidae; genus Papilio; species Papilio dardanus. Next base: position 2,400,119 of record QDHC01002842.1, read on the forward strand.
TCCCACAAAGACGTGACCGTTGTTGCTGCTTCTCGGAAGCAAAACAAAGATCCTGTACGAGTTTGTGACTCACTAGTGTTGCCACCGATCCAGACAAAGTGTCCGTATAAAATAAGCAAAAACGACGTGTTTCACAATAATTACGTCGGTTTGCTAAATAAAATAGCAAAAACCACGTAACTGGTTTCGTTCAGTCGTTTTAAAAAACGAACAGTGATGATAAAATAACTCGAATACGCTAAGGCAGAGAGTTATGTAGGTGCGCGTCAAGTTTCTTCTGTCAGTCATGTCCAACGCTAATTACAAAGGAATCAAAAAGACGCAGACATTCCAAGGTTCTTCAATCCCTGACAAGTGGGACGACAGAGAAGCGTTTTTATTTGGCATTTAAAAAATTTAAACATTCGCGATTTCACTCGTAAAACAAATAATTAGGTTTACAACTCTTAAAATGAAATTCACTTAAGTTTCAAAGCGAATTTTCCTGTTATGGAGTTTTAGGAACAACATAAAAAGACGATATTGCTGTTAAATAGTAGTTTGTGCAAGAGGTGGTGGTAACAAGGGCGCCGGCCGGGTTTATTGGACCTTTATGTGCGCCAGCAAACAGGCATTTCCCAATACAGGCTCTCCTTTATTAAGTCGTGGGTAATTGGGGCAGAAAGTGGTCTGCGCCCGACGGTACGACAGTACAGTTGGCTTCGTGGAACCGGCGCCGGCGCGTAGGTGTCCCGCAACGCGAGCGACGCGTCATCCTTCATACACAAAAATGATCGTTCCCATAATTTATATTCGGGGTCGCTGTCATACTTGTGATGAGCGATTAGAAAGGAGATTGCAATTGTATTGATATGTAAAACTTGTAGTGTGGGCCGGGCGCACAAGCGATAAAGAAAATTTTTGTTTACCAAGAACCAGCCTTTTCACTGATGAAACGGCCACCGAGAGCTAGTAATTTTCCTTTGAAATATTAACAGTTATACATTTTCTCATACTGCTGAAAATTTATAAAATTATCATCTAACATCAACAATACTAGACTAACAATAATTTGGTAACAAAATAGATATCTGAATCAAGCTGTGTCAGTTTTAAACTCACACTTCCGGTATATCCGGCGCTCGTTGACTAAAGAAATCAAACAAGGAACTGCTAGCGTGGCATCAAACCCGGAAACGTTAAAGAAGGTTAAACGATTGGCATTATTCACTCATCGCACCTTAATTTTTGAGTAAATACATTAATAGAGGTATGTTCGGGGCTCGCGAGGCGACTTTCGCTCATTAATATTTGTTTTGATAAAAGGGAAATGTGGCCGCGTCATACACAGTACAGACGGGTAGGTGGATAGCAATCAAGGCCGCAAGAGTCGCACACCTTTGAAAACAAAAGTGATCACGTTTCACTCAGATCGTGTGTGTGGAAAGAAGCAACCTATAAAAATCTAATAACTTAATCCTCATCCAAACTACATAGAGTGATTCATTTGTGATAACAAAGGGGGCTAGGTTTAGTTTTTATAACAATAAAAAGAATCGTGCCTCTAAGGCTAACCACGTATCATTAAACGAACGAGCCTTAGTAGCTATTACAATTCCACATAAGTCATGACTTTAATCGTTCTGTGAGCGTACCGGTATTACAAGGGGCGCGTACTGCCAACACTTCCGCGACCGCAAAGTCAAAAGATCGCGAGTCATACGGCATACTGCAACTACTTTTTTCTCATATGTGGGCGAAAGAAGACGTATGTATTTTTTACTTATAAAGTTCCGCTAGGCATCAAGAGGTCCTCAGCTATATGGGGTTTTAAGGTTACCGAACGTCAAGTGCACTCAAAACTTCGGGCCATAGTATACGACCTAGTATCCTCGTGTACAAATACTGGACTTTCGTGTCCTTTGTTGATTCATGAAAGATGTTTATTTTGATTCATTATGTTTTGAAAAGCTTCCAACAGATAACAACACACCCAAATATGACTACTCTGTATTTTCAATCACAATTTTCTTTCCGATAGTCGCTATCGTAGCTAACCACAAGGTTCTATCAACATTTGACGTTGGGAATTTACACCCACACGTGACCTTGAACAAAAACCACGTCGATAAGCTTCAGTCTTCCGTAATCGTGTTACGAGCCTAATGTGACCGGGCATCAGAGTGCACTTTGCGTACTAACCGCCACATACAGACTTTATTTTTGACCAAAAAGGAAACAGTTGTGTGATATTAGCATAATCGTCTGAGAGCCGTCCCGATTTGCCTTTATTTGTCATGTTAAATAAATTAAGTACTAGTAACGGCAATAATTTGAATAGATTATGTGTATAGTGTCATATTAAGATGCTAATATCGAGATAGCGCGTATGCTGAACGCGCGGCGGACATAAAGCGGTCGAGTTATGTCGGCGTACGCAACACAACGCAACAAGTCGGAACAAAGGGTTATCTATAATACTGAAACGTGCCTAAGTTTCGCGGCGCGACTTCCTGAGTGCATGAGTCGCGAGCACGTGTGGATGAGCGCCGAGTCATCGCTTCGATAAGGCAAACATATTCGCAGCGCAAACATCACATTCTAATAACGTAATGCGAATCAATCGATCCATACAGATGGGCTTAAATTAGGCATACATATCCCATTACAAATTACGTAATCCTTTATATTTAATCAAAATTAAAATAAAATCTACATTTTAAAATACACAATCAAATGTCTTTTGACGCTTTCCGGCATTGAAACCGTAATAAAGTTCTCCATAACAAAAGGGTAAAAGACCATTCAGAGTATGAAAAGACAAACAATAATTCAATGTTTGGTATAGAAAAGTTTGTTCATTGTGCGAGGAGAGACGTCTTGATTAACGTGAATAGCGGTTATGTGCACAAAGACAAGTGATGCCGAAAGTCGGCGTGCGAGACGTCGTGTCGATGTCGGTGAGTGAGTCAGGACTCGAGGCGAGCTAACTGTACCGGGCTAAGTTCACACTTGCTCTTATTACCCACATTTCGGCGATCACGTTACCTACATGTGAAGCCCCACTCGGACTCATTACACGACCGGTATTCATCTTTTGACTCGCCGCGAGCGCTTATAAAAAAAAACTAAATTATAAGCAACGGTATCTGCGTACTAATCATTTATGATTTTATCTTGTGACACAAAGTTAGGTGAACAGGAATCGGCGTTTAATATTCCGTTTAGTTTGAAAAAGATAATGCCCATTAACTTAAACTTAACGTCTGTAAAGATACGTTATTGCATTTTAAGCGAACGTAATTCATTTGAAAAAACGTGAAGGACCAGATTAACCATTTGGATAGATGGTTTAGTTTGAATAAAGGGCAAACAGTAAAAGACTGCTCATTATTCGCCTGAGATGAACGCTTTAGATAAAGCAATTTACCGAGACTATTGCGTCGTCGCGGTCACTAGTTTCGAAAGTAAAGGTGACAAAGCAAAAGGTATACTTTTAGTCATGGAACTTCAGAGAAGTTCGTCGAACGTGATGATGATGAACCAAATCAATAGATTTTAGTTAATTTCCTTTTATTGTTGTGTACCAGTGACGAAAAAAAGAAAAATAAACATGTGTCAAATTTCTGTTTCCACATAATGTTTAATCGTGTTAAGGCGAAGACATTCTATTGTATCGACAATTGAATGGAACATAGGCAGAGTAAAGAGAAAACATCGTCGGTGTGGGCGAGCACCGAGCGAAAGATTTCATTACCGAGAAGCGACATTCGGCCAGTGGGACAATACTGCCAATTAATTATTGTAACATTTGTATGACCCACATCCAAGTTGTAAGTAGACGGTCGACCTACGCGGCTGTTGCGATACAATGCGACATTGTTCCATGTTCCTCGAACCGATACCTAAACAACTACGAACAGACGCCGGGAACATAAATATACGCGAGGAACACGACTATAACAATTTTCATGCACAACGCACTGCATTAAGCGCGTTCATCCCTTCAAATTGCCTCCATATAAAAGTAATGCTCCATTGTAAAGTTACAACATAAAGTCGAAACTATCCACGTTCATGGATAAAATGTTTATTTTAGTCATAATATAGCCAGTAAGTTATCGTAAATGAACAAAGGATGTACAATCAAGGTTTATAGAAATCGAATTTATAGAGATGATCTCATAAGATGAACAGTTTACATTAAGGTTAATTAGTTTTATTGTTGTCTACGAAGATGTTATATTGAAAGTGAAATAAAAGGTATATCTTTGGTTCTTCCGCTTCTCCGTATTGTTTCAATGATAACATAAAGGATTATTTAAAGCAACATACTCAATGATTACACAAGAGCAGTTCATAGTAGCGTAAATAATACAGCAAGCATGAGGTACCAACATTTTGCAAGCACGTCGCCGTCCGCATGGGTTAATAGCACCTGGCATTTGGTTAAACACACCGCTTGCTTAACAGAGATTAATTTGCAAAACACCACCGCAAAAAAATACTAACGGACTTCACCTACACTGTGGCTAATTGAATGTATGAAGCAGTGTATATGTGCATATTTTATTTTCGATTAGTGCTCATATGAATACAATGAGCCGCTCTTGCGAGACGGTTACTGCGCGCGTAACATATTTTGAAATATAACCGTTAAACGCCAAAACAATTGCTTATATTATAACTAAAAAAGTTTCTTTTGTTACGAGATAAACATGTAATCCAGTTCATCTACAAACAATTATATATTAAATCATAATAAGCTATTTGTGTTTTGTAACCATAAGTAATACCTGGAAAACAAAAGGGAAAAAGGAAAAGAGGACAGATCATGCTAATGAATAAAAGTTAAAAATTCCGATAAAATTTTAAAAAGCTTCCGCTTACTGCGAAAATTAGTCACGGTTCTTTCGATTCCAGAAGAGATCAAACGGCTGCCCAATTAAGTTAAAATGCGTCAATAGTGCGATGATTTCTTGAAATCGAGAGTAATTAATGAATGCTCAATAAGCAGATATGAGCGCGGCCCGCCCTTACCAGCTTTCACTTGGTGCAGCCGCCCACTGCGCCCGGACTGGTTTCTCGGTACCCGACAGATCGAGTATCAGTGTTACCGGGTATCGAAGCTTGCTTGTTCTATTTATGAGTAATAAACAAGTTGGCCAACTTAAAACAAAGAGGTGCTCCAAATTGAACATTCAGGTTCTTTGTTCACTTGAACATTTAAAATACGTAAAATACTTTCAATATTTTCATAGTAATTAAGGGTGCAAATCTCACCTTTCCAAAAAATAAAACCTTTGTTTATTTCTCTATCGTCATTAATTTAATTTAGTACATTTATATAATCTATAAGTGACTAAGCATTTGTCCTTACTGGGATTTTAATTGTAGGGAATTCTTTTATAACACGTACAACCAGCCGTCGTTGTGACTCATCTCATGAACACAGCATTATTAAAGACGCTTTGGATTGTGGTAAATTATGCAGCCAATGAACCGGAAAGTAAATATTATATTATTCACGACAGGCTGCTTATATTTAAAACATAAAAAATAATACCAGTTTAAAAGATACTAAATACTTAACGCGAAAATGTATAAACTTTCAAGTTAGCTCGTACGCGCTCTATAAACAAAGGCACGAAGCAACTAATTAAGAAGCGCCTCTCGAAGAACTCTCCAAATTACGCCAATTAGTCTCTCCTAATTATAAATTTCTTATCCAATTTGATTGACATAGTAATAGCGAAAGTAAAAATTATGATACGCTTTGTAATTTTGACAGAGAAAGGCAGTTATAAGTAATAAACATTTTAAAGCAAGGAAAACGGTATTCACAACATATACTTTTGTATTTTTCATTGTACAATTGCTTTTGTTCGCCTTCGGTTATACACAGTTCGAGCAAATTGAAAGTTTGAAGGATCTTTTTGCAGCGTTACTTTTAAAGTTCAATCCAAACTTTTATTTTTATTTTTGCATGTTAAAAAGTTACAAACGAGTTTCTATTTTTGGCTTCAGGCTTCATTTCTTTATTTTTAATAGCGATTATAAAACTAAATTTGCCATTTGGATTTATAATAAAACATTTGATTAGTGCTATGTCATAAGTTTGGTGTTATGTTTTTACAGTTGAGACGTAAAAGAAATTTGCCAAAGTGATACGAATTCGCGGAACTATGTCGTGTCAAATGAGTTGCCGAATAAATATGCAACGATATATTTTCGGAAGTTATAAAAGTTAGTGTTATAAAAATAAAATAATTTAACAACCGTAACTTAAAATATTTGGTCTTTTAATTGGAAAACTTTGATATTGTAAGTACTTTAATGGGTCTCAAGCAGCTATTGCAGCAGTTGTATTCCACATCATTCTGTAGTGTAAAAAACATATCTCATGAATAGATTATAAATTGCATGATTATGTCGAGGATGAGACGGTGAGATTAAAAAGAGAAGAAACGCCTTCCATGTTTGCATACAAGGCGGTCGCTATGCGTGAGAATGCGCAACATCAATTTGAGCTCGTCAAACAACGATACGGTACGGCACAATCGTAATAATTGGCGTTCTTGCACGCGTTTTGATACTTTCTACGAGACGAGACGGCGTCGCTGCGCAAAGAACAATCACGTACGTATATCAGTAAAAGTAAACACGTCGCATACGCCGTTGCAGGTGGTCACATTTGGGTTACGGCCATGTGCCTATTTATGCCTTTATATCCACCTGCATACTCTCATTAAAATAATAAAAAAGTATTTCATCAGTTTAAGTATATTTATATCATTTTAAAATATACGTTGTAGGCATGGGTCGCTGGTGAGTACGCTCAAATGGAGGTTCAATGAGCGTGAACCGATACGCACAGGCAAGGCCCACTCATGTGTACACAGCCCATACGATGAAAGCACAAAAAAATTAAAAAGGGAGTGGATGTATATGTTGAATTTTATAAATATAAGCTTTCAAAGAACGAAGGTCGCGTAATGTTAAGGCAATGTCCTCGGAGATTTTTGGATTTTTCTTTAGGGCTATGCTAGACAATTGCTGTGTTTAGGCTAACCTACCTCTCAAGATGCAATATTTTTTGTAAACACCGAAAGTTGCAAAGCATCTCTCGGTGGTATACCAACGAAGACAGAGTCGTAACAGAGTGACGATGAGTAAGTAAGTAATAGAGAGCTGGTGTAACCGTCCCCCGCGGCGTCGCGGCGCGCATCCACTCGGAACAATGCGCGACGGTTTACTTTCTCAATTGACTCATACTGATCCGATGCGTGGTAGATTCGAATCAGATTAATAGAACTATAATCGAGGCACGAGGGCGAGGATTAGTGCGTGGGCTTCTTTAATTTTGCAAACTAATTGCTTCATGTTCACTGGTAAACTTGTCTAAATCTACTAATTTATTAAACTAAATTGCACATGCTACAAGCTTTGAAAAGTAATTGTGTTATTTTAGCGACCTTTACAGTGGTAAAGTAAACAAATAACAAGAACAAGCAGTTGTGTCTAGTTCGTGTAATGTTACTTGTATTCAGATAAAGGCCTACTAAATTCATAAACACACGTACACACGCCGCTGGAGCTGGCCGGCGACCAAACAAACAAAACCACAAGTTGTAATGCGAACCGTGTTGCATTATGCCTACGTGTTTCATGTTACATCTCTCACTTCCTCATACATCTTTAATCTCCGCGGATTCTCGGTAACACTGTTGCAAACAAAACTTATTGCTGTTTGAACTCAATAATTACATGTAAATACGTTCAGTACATCATACGAGGAAGAAATAATAAAATATATTTGCAGTTGCATGGAAATTGCCGAAGAATCACAAACAAACAAACGTGTGACCCTGATCGTCGTACGCGGTATCTTTTGTATCGACGTTACTCTTTGCAACAAAGAAATGACGAATGATTACTAAAAGTGGGAATATCGATAATAACTAGTATAATAAATATGCCGGAGAACTTATGTTAAAAATTATTACCCCGCGCCATTTTAGGACATTAACAATATACCAAAGTACTCAGAAAGAAGCTATGTCTGATTTGTTAGACCGTTACTTTTCATTATTCAAACAAAAAATCAATATCTGATGATAAACGATAAAGGTCCTGATGGCAATAAATTTAACAGACCCTCGTCGTATTTTTATTAAAATAAAAGATACCGTTTTGCAGGGTCCGTTATAAAATACCAAACATAATTAATTTTACATTAATATTGTTACCGCGCGAACTGTTTGTATGTAGTCGAAATTTTATACGAAGTTAAGAAGAGAACATACATACAACATAATTAATAAGTATTCTGTTAAAGTTAATCGAACGTAGTCATTGCAAAACACGTTATCATCATAACCTATACAGGATAAAGCTTCAGGTACCTAGGTGCGAGTAATTTAACAAAAAACTCGTTGATATTCAGTCGACCGCAATTCGACCTGGGCTCTCATAGGAGATGGAACAATACCATTATATCAGCTTATTATAAGTCTACATTATGTTGGTACAAAACCAATAAAACTTAAGACGTCTTTGTTCATGGCAACAAGACGCCTTATTATATCTTGTATAACAAGGGATGCTAAAGTAGAAGCTAGTAGGAAGCAGCATTCATTACAGTGTCTGCGGGGTAGGTAACAGCAACTACGCAGTATTTGTGTATAATGGTGGTGTACTCGGTGCGTCGTACTGCGCGGGCGCACGTACGCGCTAATGGCCGCGTGTCGCGACGCTGACCCCCGACCCACGCGCGGTTCAACGTCCGCGCCCTGCACTCCCTTCGCACTCCTGGACCTTAGGCCGTTTAATCTAGGGCTACTAGGCTACAAATAAAAGACCTCTTACATACCAAAGTAAAAGAATAGGTTCAAAGACCCTCGAGATTTAGAATTTAGGCCTAAGAATTTATAAACGTAATGGCTAATTGACAATCAAACTCTACTGTTGATGCTTTATTAGTCTATCGAACTTATTTCTGGATACATAACTTTTTATGTATTAAATAATAAAGTTACACGCTAGATTATCTAACAACCCTGTTAAAGGTACAGACATCTTTATCAAGTTTAATCATCAGCGCCGACAGTATGTTTACAGTTGACAGCATTAACCGTTTCCGACGTACATTACTTATAAAATTATCACTTACATTATCCTGTTTGTGCCCACTTGCCCTTAATTAGACTGTAGGAATAATACGTTGGTTAATATATTGTTGTTGTTACAATAGACGTGTTATTTACCTACTTCTGCAGGAAAAATTACATTGAGTTTTGTGAATTAAATTGCGATTGAATAACGTTATAAACCCACAGTACACAAATGCTTCAAAAACAAATATCGTCGATGACTGTAAAAACTAATTCCTGTTACGACCTGTTAAGAAAGTATCCGTTCCGCCTTGCACTTCAAGATTCCTTTAGTTAGAATGGTGCTTCTTAAAAGGTAAAAAATATTTATTTTCCTGCAAACGTGTAGACGAGACAGCACGGCGCACCTGCAACCAATTATGTATACAAGAGCCGGCCGCGGCCGCAGTGGAAGTAGCCAGTGCAAGTGCCACTAACGGGGAGAAACTAATGCAATACCTTTCCGCAAATCGTAACAGTTGTTAGTAAACTTCCCATCTTTGTTTAAGCTCAGTGTTAAAAGCTTTGTATTACAGTAGTTGATATATTTACAATCTTAATAGCTTGCATGTGAGACCGCTAAACTTCGGTAATACTCACCGGATTCTCTATATTCCGGATATTCTACTTCTTTGTTTTTAGTTGTTACCATAACTCACGCTTTGCATTACCTGTCAACGAAAACGAAGCTAAACACATAATCAGTCATTGTAGATAAATAAATATCAACGTTTAATCGAATCTGACGTTCGCGCTACATATTATGCACATTGATCTTATCCTTAATGCCTCATACACACTAGGATAGTATTTTAGTCAAATAGCAATTAACATTTATCCGAACAAAGGATTTTCTAATATATTCTACTAAAATGTTGCTGTTCGGATAAGTTTAGTTACTAAATTACTACCCTAGTGCGTAGGTTTAGGCTTAAACGAGTCCGAACAGTAGTAAATCCTTTGTTCAAATAAATGCTACTTGCTACTTGACTAAAATACTATCCTGGTGCGAACAAGGCCTAAGTCTCAGAGAAATATTGTACATTCCGATTGGTATGAAAACGGTCAGTTGTCGGAGCCCTTGTAAGGAATTTCGCGAGGGTCTTTGCAGGGCGCAGAGGCAGGGCGAAGGGAAAGGACGTATCTGCGATAGCGTGTGCAATTCGCGTGGCAGGCGCAGGCGCAGCGGGCACGGGAGTCAACGCACTGGGCACCTGGACCGGTTCGATAATCGATCCCGCACCGGCTTGCACTTCTGTCCTCGTCTAAACGCGTCTATAACGGCTGGAAGCTAACACCCCGAATAGCTCTGTCTGAAACACTATGTCGTTATTTAATTAAATCTAGTCCGATAACAACCATTCTTACCAGAATATAAATATGATTCCTAATTCCCATTCCTATCAAAGATCTACTAAAACTTTCCGCAATTTATTAATTCAGTTACCTTCATCTATCTTCTACTGACAATTAATTACATCGAAGGTCGCCCTGTTGGTGACCAAATCACTGAGCGATATTCGATACTTTCTGATAATTGTAGCTTTGATTTGTCTCGTTTCCCACAAAGAAACTACAGCAAAATACCGAGTATAGACATAATACTTAGACCGGTTTTGCTGAAAGACTTTAAATAAGATGTAGCTTTGACAGTAAATGTCACGGCAATAGTAAATAAGACACAACGACCTTAGCTTTTTATTGTTTTTGGACTTTTCAAGATATTTATGATCGAATATACAACTAACTTCTTACAGTGCAGGCATGAAGAATCTCCTAAGGTGTTACGAATCAAATAGTCATTGTCAATGTATCAATTTAATAATATTACGTGAAACACAAACGTAACAAGCAGCAGTGTTACAGCTCTGATTTACGAGTGTTGTGAAAGATCGACATGTTGACATACACCAGTCAACCATTATGTCACAGTAATGAGATCGGGCAGAGTGCTATTCGTCTAATATCAATGTTGCTTGCACTATGTTTCACAACATATCTTATGAATACCGAACCCAATCGTTTATTATGAATATATTTTTGTATCAATTGTTAATTTATGTAAAGCAACATTTTTTAAATTTTACATTGCTATGTAAATTATAGTTACAATTAGTCATTTTATATCAAGTAATAGTTCCTAAATATTATTGTGTAGTTATGTATCTGTAACGGACGGACTATATTAATAATTCCATTTCCCCATTTCTTTTTTTTCCCGGATCGATACAAGCTAATGATCTGTAAACAGATGACATAACATTTAATGAATAACCATTAAGATCACGCACGCAAGTAAGCAGGATAGTTAATGATAGGACGTAAAAGTTAGCTTGCGTCAAAACTGGTATTACTCAGTATTAGTGGTTAGGTTTAAGTCGTAGTTTTCAATATAAAATCGTGGCGGCCGTGTCGAATGTCGTGGCAATGTTCAATTTCCGAGGAGCTGACAATCGTGCCATTGTCCGCACCAGACCGACGATGTGCGTCCGTCAAACGGTGCCTTGTGAAATGGATATCGTTAAATTCGTAATAATCAAAGGCTTTGAAACATGCTGCAGTTTTAATGGCTTTTAATGTGCAAGTAATAAAAGTATACCACCCTACGAAGCTAATTGAAGTTTAGCATGAATACTTTTTAGTGGAAGATTAAGTAATTAAACGCAGTCACCACCACTTGTGTGTTATAATCGATAACTATCATTTGTTTGACGTGTTACAGTGCGGCTGTGTTCCATGCGCCGGCTATCGATACAATGATTTAAATGCTGGCCAAGTAGGGCCGCGAGACGACTGATTTATTGGATCCAGCGGATCATAAATACTCACACATACCTCACAACAACAGCGCCACAGTACAATCACACATAGACACCGCGCAAGCGCTAGCTATAATACCTTCAACGTATCAGTTGTTCTCTTTTTAGTTTCAAAATAGAAAATAATGATTTTGGCAACCAATTGCAAGCTAAAATTAGGAGCGTGTTCCCGATCGACGACATTTATTTAAGCGTAGAAGATTTACCAATTTAAAACGACATTATTACAAGTATGCGACATCGTTTCGAGATAATTTTCTATCTATGCCAGCCGCCGTCCGGTACTATAAAAAACGAGGCTTTCGTCTTCCATACGTCATTACCGCAGAGATCTCACTAAACGGTCGTTGTTTCTACAGCATGTGCTCATTCCCCTGATAGAGTCGCCGGCTGCGGTCCCAAAGAAATCGGCTTAATGTGAACGTTGACTTATGGCGGCAATTAAAGAGAAAAACGTCCCACGATTTTTTTAAAGTGGAATTACACAGCTTCGCTATTGTACAAAATAAACAGAACTGGTTCTAGGACATTAATAACTGTGTTCGGACAATAGATAAAGCTTGAACATTATAAGGTACAAAGGCGTTAAAATTATAAGCGAACATTAATCAGCGGGTGGAGTGAAGAGCTTAATGAATGCGTAGAGATAATGTTGAGTGTGCGAGACGCGGCCGCGTGGTTGGCTCGACCCCGGGCGCTGCCAAGGCCGCCCTGACGCTCCATTGTTGGGCCGGCAGGATATGAAGATCGATGACCTCGCCGTCATGATATAAAGGCATTTGAACAGGAGAAGGAAATCATTTTGTATAATGATCATCACCTTGAGCTGTGACAAAATATGAACGACTTTGAGAGCTAATAACAGACATTAACACATGGGCAGGTACTTAATGTTACAAAGCGGTCAGGGACTTTGGAAAGAAGAAACGCGGTGAAGCACAAATGTGAGTTTGCATGTAGTAGATCGAGGCTGTGTTAAAATTATGTGCAATAACAACCCAAAAGACTTCCGATAGTTTGCCTTCCTATTGAGACAGAGATTATAGGAAGTCCTTTGTCGAAGATACAGACCCGCACCGTTTGCTATGTACTCGTATATCTTTATAAAAGTAGTTGAGTTCTAATGCAATGGACTAACCAGTATTTAACTAGTTTTTGACGAAACTTTCACATTTCTAGCAACATCAAAAAACCCATTAGGTATTCCGACTTTCTTAACACTTGTATATTTTTAAATTTATGCAATGAGATACTTAAATAGGTAATTATTTTTAAATCCTAATATTTGCCATCGAGATACACCAGTTCCAAAGCCCAGGCCGGCACTGACCGTGACATAATGTTTTATCATGCATGAAATTTGCCAAATGATGACGTAATCATTGCAGTATCAATTGCCAGTTATAATGGGGTTTCATCACAACTATTAAGAAAGGTAAACGAGCGCTACGTCTATTGGAGGGGTGTAATAACGTTCTGCACTACATATTGTTGTCGCGTTGCTGGCGCGCATTCATCAAACGACTCGTAAAACTAATAAGGCTAGCTCTAACAAAAAAACAACATCTCATTAATCTGTCTACGGAGCCCGATATGGGATATAAATGGAAGCGACGCCTGACATTAAAATTGTTGTGGCAAGTTTTTTTGCTTCTATTAGAGGTAATCCAAGAAATATCATATTTACAAGATGCGTTTCTTCTCATTGGATTTATGTATTAGACCATTTTTGTAAAGGCACATTTTTCAATGTTTAAAAAGTAAACCTAAAACTTGTGTAATTTATGTTGCTAAAGCTATACAAGAAAGCTTCATTCATAATATGTATATTCGTTGTTGAGAACTACAATAATATATATTAACTAAGATATTAGATTTCTTTTATTTCCTATCCAAATACGTTCCTTTAAACAAGTATCGAACGGAACATTATGTTTTAAATTTCTACTTCTAACATGGTATTCCCATGCTAAGGCAATCTTAATAGTTTCCTTAGAGCGCGATAAATCACTGCCGCGACCATTCCTTGTTCACAAATCGCGGTGGAATCTAAAAATATAGTCGCATCTCATTGTTGCTAAAATAGGTAGGAAGAAAACCACAATTCTGTCAAAGCAATATGCACCCTATTAAAAGGCAAGATAAACGATAGTCGCTAAGTAGCTGATCGCTTATTAGTATTTTTATAGGTTTATTTTGACATCGGCATACCAATAGCGGATACAAGAATGCCGGTCTATATTCTCACGGGTCCGTTGCCAATGAATAGCAAAACATTTAATGTGTTCTCGCAAAGTCGCATAAAAGAGTTCTTATGTTGGCTCATTAGCTTTAAATTGCAGAGAGCTTAAAACTATGAGCCCTAACCGGTTGCGGATAGCGATCGCGGCGCGCGCAAAAAGCTCGGCGTGGGTCGCAAGTTGCACCTACTGCACTCCTAGCTTTACTGTGTCAAGAACGACGCCTCTCTACCCCTCCCCGCGGCCCGCCACCCGCAAGCCTCCGTCCGACTCATTATTTTCTCACCTGTACGCAAAAACTTCAATAAAACTTTAAAGCTGCCTCTCAGCTGTATGCTTTGAAAATGTTGCATTGTGACGACGTTAAAAGCGTATGTGGAGCATAATGCCTAACATGCCTATATTAGTATGTACCAAAACATAAAACTCCCAAATGGAATGAAAGCGGTTAAATATCTTTATAAAAGATAATTTAACGCAGACAAAGTTAAATTGCACATCCGTAATGCAGGTTAAAATCTAAACAGATTTAAAGCGATGACGCGAACACCAAATCGATGAAAACCAAAATTGCACAGAACGTGCCTCGTCCAGATAACATAAAGATAACCATTTTAGTTGCCGACCTTCCTCAGGTCCTTGGCATACAAATATTGCGAAAGAAAAATAATAAGACATATTGACACGTAGGACCGCTCGCAATGCACTATTATAATGTTGTTTATACCTATAGTATACGTGATACAGCCAGCGGCACTTACATATTAGCTAGGGCAAGTTGATTGTTCGTTGTGCATATTATAAATACAATTTAAACATTTATGAAAGTTTGGATTTCAAGCCAGTACTTTAGTACATTTGTCTTTCTTAGTTTCTAAAACAATATCGTTAGTACTTAAAACTTTATTAAAAAAATCCTAAAGCGTTTATCAAATCTCCTTGATCATAAACATCAACTGTATGGTTGCTTGTTCATTCGTATGTATACAAAGATAATTTGTGAACTTGCAATTACCGTTCACGGTTTTTTGCAAGGAAGATCAATTTATTATGTAGATACCTACTTCCGATGTAGATTTATTGTTTGGGATTAACTTTGATAAATGGCACAGTTTACTGCCTTTTATTTTTACTCCCATCTTAAAGTAAGTTCATATTTGAAGGGTTGAATCAAACGTTATAAATCACAAATGAACTTAGTCTTAGGGTAGAGTATACTAAGTTACTTATACTGAGTAATCTTGTGACACATAGTTGATATAACAAAGATTAGATAATTTTATTAATTTTATTATTATAACAAAGATTAGATAATCAATCGGTTAACTAACCCATATACGAAGGGTGAAAATGAGTCAAGGTTTATATCATTCTGTCGACTTTGGAATATATTTTAAATTATATTTTAAATCAATTCGCAATGTTAAAAAAATACAATAGAGTAAAATCAATAAATTTCGTTTAGTTAACATGACATTTAATGAAAATCGAAAAAATTACAACAATGTTGTCAGGGATGACCGAAATCTTTGCCACCGGTGGGAAGTGATTACCATAAATTCGTTTGTGAAATTGAAAAAAAGATAATATGTCGATATAAATTACCATTTCCGACGTCACTTTACCAAAAGGCAATCTTAATGGATCTGCTGCATCTTGGTGCCCACTTTTTGTCTTAACACGTCCAAGGCGTGATGAGTGACGGACATCGATGTCACTTTACGCACAATATAAATACCGATAAGTAATCATGTTATTACTTCGCAATGTAATTTTATCCAAAATACCAACACACGTTTCGATATAAGGTCAACAATAACCGAAGCCAGATAACTTGCCCTTGGCCGGAAGTCGTTTTGCGAAACCACTGGGACGTGTGAAAATTGTAAACACTTTTTGCTTTTTAACAAGATATTTTTGTATTACTTTAATTACAATTAAATGTTAATTATTACTTATTTATTTATCTTAATTATCATATTTCTCAGTGGCCTGGTCAGTGTTCGGCGTTAACTGTTGCCAATTGCAATAAGAAACAAAAGTTAATTGTTGTTACGTCCATAAACTGTGGAAAGTTTATATAATTTAAGAGTGCAGCGAAGTAACTTAATTTATTTTTTAAGATGGTGGACTATAGATAAGCTTAAATACTGAGAAAAAAACCGTGTATGTCTCATTAAAAATCCTGCAAGTAAAAATACTGTATTCTAGACTTCTCAATTACATATTTATAAAACCATCCAATCCTCATTTCTCCATAAAAGTCATGTATAATTAATACTGTACCTAAAGCATAATTTAACTCAAAAATCTGATGTCGAGTCCACAACATCCAGCAGGCAAAAACATTATTCCAACAAATACGTGCAATTATGACGACCCAAATGAAGACATTTAAGTAGGTGAACTTTTTGTCTACCATTCATCATATTAATTAACTTTAATTGTAAACCACACAAAAACAAGACATTCGGACAACGGAATAAATTTAATGTTAACCCATTTTTGGTTAATTATTAAAACTTATTGCTTCAGTAATTAAAATAACCAGATCTGTACTATTTAAGCTCGCATTCCGCTGTCACTGTATTTACAAATATTTGGTTTAATATAATAAAGGTCGCCTTCGCAACTAGAATGCAGATCGGTATCGAATATTGTGTCACTTGATTTGGTTGTACTTACAGCAAGTACGCAATCTCGATTGAATCAAATACATTTCTCGGCAAACTAAAGCAGACTCCTCGTTAGGCGCGCTCGAGTGAGCTGCAAGTTGTCACTGTGCGTTTTCTGCTAACTGCCTTCGAGATCTGGGTCGGTGTTATTATCTTGCCCGGGGCAGTGCGTAAGTAACAGTATAGGTTCGTTCCCACGACGAGATCGCCATCCCGGCCGTGCGTTGCATTGCGATGCCAATTTGTTCGGCCGAGGGGCATCACCGCCTTAATCAAGCAATAATTGATTGGCACCTCTCTCAGTTGACTAATAAGGGCCAGCAGTCGTTGCCCATACGTTAATATGGCGACCGACAAAAATTACTTATTTATCAACGGATGCGGCCATATGCATCACAATGGCATCTTGCGTCAACTGACGCGGCCGCGTAATGAATGTCCGATCGGCTGTCGACATTTTTTCTTATCATTTTTCGCCAAATACATTTATAGGTTGATGATTTCGTAATTTGTAGCCGTTTAATTTTCTTAAGTGACCGTCAACATCGAAGCGAACTTTAGATTGCCAAAGTTCATTAATGTTGAGACTATTTTTTTTTGTAAGTCTGTTTAGGTTTGCCTTGAAGTGTATACGGGTTGAATTTTTAAAAATACATTTGTTTATTGATCCAGAAACAATGACCAATAGTCAAGGGATGGAAATTTTATGAATAGTTTGGCTTTACCGCATAGATAATAATGGACTTATCGCCTATATATAGATTACTGCAATAATTTGCCTTCAGTTGATCTAATTATTCTACTCTCACAATTAACTTCAACATATATCGGAATTCAGTACTTGTAATAGTATAGATAGGTTATAAATTTATAAGATAAACCTGTCAAATTGAAACTAACATAATTAATACACGATCGGTTTATTAAAACATCTAAAATGGAACATTGATCTAAAAAAACATTTATTTGTGTTAATGCCGTTTTCACTTGACTGAAAAAACCATGTCAAGGTTGTAATGACACATGTTTTGACTGAAGTTTTGTTTGCTTATTTGCAATTTACTACAGTTGGTTGTTCGGCAATTTGTTATTTCGTTAATGTAGGGCAAAGTTAACTTTACAAAAAAATGTATCCCATATCCACTTAGGTAGACAAAAAATACACCAAATGTGATATTTTAATGGTTTATTAAAAGCTAATCAAAGTATACATTCAATAGTGTTTATGTTTATAAGATCTAACGGATTACGCCTAATAAGACTTGTTACATTTGTAAACAGTTGGTTATCATAAACGCCGGCCTGTTCTTGTTAGGTTTTTTCTCTAACCATTCCCACGCCGATGCCCACATGCACGGCTGGGGGACCGGAATATGACAAACTATTGAATTAGGCTTTTAAGTTTAAACAAGTGCTATTATATTATACACAACCTATTAAAGTGGGCAAGAAACAAAGTATTTAAGAATCCTAACTCTTTATCTAGGGTTCCAATTTTTTGCCTCGATGTTAGTCGTATGTTAAATTATTAATGTAATACCTTACATATTAGTATGTATAGTCTCTTGATTTATTACTGTAAATTAACTCCAAATATTAATTTTACATGACATACAAAATGTATTCTTGGAATAACGTAAATTAGGGATGTGGTTTATTAAACCCTTGGGTATTTACCAATTGAAGGAAACTATTTTAATCAAAGCTAATTAAGAACGACTTATTTGTTATTTGAAATAATCACTAGTTTTATATTTAGTATGAAAAAATGCTTCATCGAGATTTTAAAAACTATGTGGTTATAATTATGAATTTGTTCATGTCAATATAACAATGCTATGGCCATTTTTATTATCACATTATTTGTTCTCTACCATTTAACAATTCGTCATACAGCATTTAGGGCAGGAAGTTCACTATCTGACGGGAACTCTTGACCTTTTTAAATTAAAACTATAAGCATAAAAATACATACAAATACAATTTAAAATTAAAATGAAGGGACAGACTAAAAAAAACGAAAATAGTACACTTTAACATTGTACAAAATTTGAGTAAAACAGGTTTTGTTTATAATAATACGTAATAAAACGGAAGCGATATTCAAATCATCCGGTATGGCTGGCCCTAGTGACCTCTGCCCCAAACACAGCAGCCAACCAACAAATACCGTTACATAATAAACTGATTTTACAAACAATTCTGGCGAAATCTAATTAAGTTACCGTCTTAAATTGACTTACGTTTTAGAAAATAAATCATTGCAGAATAAATAAAAAAAAATCAATTGCAATATCAACATAAAAGAACTGGTATTATGTCATAAAATTCAGATATTAGATACAAATGTAGCTGTAAAATATAATAAAGACTAATGAATTTTGTATCGTTTTAACGTTTGAAATATTAATTATTGGACATACCAGACAGGAATGAATGTATGAAGAACTGATAGACCTGCTCGATGTATTTATTTCCGTGCAAAACTTGCAACATTTCTATACAAACATAGTTGATGAAGATAGATTGGCATACGCCCAGATGTTTTGGTAAACACTGCGCGCTACTTTTAGCTCGGACACGTAATAAATCACGTGCAATGCACACATTTCGACTAATGAATCACTAAAATTAAACAATAACTGCCGCACTCGGAGTCGTTAAATGGCCACTTAATGGGTCCCTTAATATAGATTTAATATGAGAAATATTCATAGAGGTTAACTTATTTTTAAACCTACAAATTATAACTGAATTTCGTTATTAAAGGTTAACCGTAATATTAAAAAAATCAAATAGGTTGAGGCTAAAACACTTTGTAAGTTTTCTGTAAAGTAAAAATTGTGTGCGAAAGCAAAAAAAAAGTACATCAGATGTCACTTATACGGGCTCATTATGAAATTGCATCTTTTGTTATGAAATATGATATTAAAGAAGCACTTCAACACAAAAGCAGCACAGATGTGAGTTTATTGCATAAATGTCTCATAATAAAATCCAGATGCGACGTGGCGCATTAAATTCTTAAATAACGCAAGCTGTGGAAAGTTAACAATAATAATTATAGATAAGACTGCATACAAGTAATTGCTGACCAAGACAGTAATATCGCTGCATTACTGGACTTACTTAACATAGTTACAGCATTCCTCTAAACCTCTAATCTATTTGAAAGTACAGAGAATATTACAACACTAGACAACTCGGTGTTAAATAATTATCATGTTTTATAATATTTTATATCACACATTTATTTAATTTGAAAAATCAATTAAATGAGATCAAATCTAGAAAAAAAATATTTGAATTTTAAAATAAATTCTCCAGCACAACACCTCCATCTTCTGGTAGAATTACAAACCTTTGCGACATTAAATAATTTGTGTAGAGATACCTCTAGATGGCTCTTTACGCATTTAAGCAACACAGATGGCGCTGACAACAAAAACGACTCTTCAGTACTATTCATGTACCCTAGATGGCGCACCTACCAGTCAGTAATATTTGGGCCGTGTTTTTCTTACACGAAAATCTCTTGAAAACCGCTATGTTCACCATAAGGATCTTATATTGTAGTTACAGTTAAATATGTTGAAGTGTTTTAGTAAATAAGACCTACCTTTCACGTTCTCTGCTACGGCTGCGCTTCCTGTATCCAGAGTCCTCGCGTGTACTGTCGTCGATCCTCCTGCGCTTAGCCTCGTAGGTCCTGGACGGGGACCGGGAGTGCGTCGCGTAGTGCTTCCTACGAGTACGCGGCATCTGCAAGTGCAGTACAACAATTATAAACTACATGCTCCTACTGCTATCTATGTTATGTACCATGGTGTATGGCTTATGCTGTGTAGTGGCAATGTACATTGTATGTCAACTATTGTAATTAACAACAACTACATTGTACCCACATGTATGTTGCGCTTATGTTTCAGAACCAATGGCTATTAGTACTACAAGCCTTTATTTAACAAGTTTACATCATACATTTGAGCTAAAATGCTTGTACCAAAACCGTTGAGTATTATAATTTCATGAAAAAAGTGTTATAAATTAAACATGACATATGATTAGTAATGTACAGCAAAATTATAGTTTTAGATTAAAATGTTTAAGTTTAGCAAATTATAAGTACTTGCCCAAAAATTACAAAGTCCAACTTATGGAACATTTTTTGCAATTCTTTCCCAGGCTATTTATGAATCCTTTATATTACTTTATTTATGCTCTTATGTGCATTTGAGTACTTAATATTCTTAACGGAGTAAAGATTCTATAATGGCACACTTTTCTTATATTTTAACTCATTGGTGATATCTTTTAATGTCACTGTTACGCATAAGTTTTTTTTTTAGATTTTGAACATATTGATAATAAGAGTACAATCAATTTAGAAAAACATAAGAATTTATATTTTAAAACTAATAATTTCTAAACCTTTTATTAATATTTTTGTTGGTGTAAATAATTTAATATCACTTAATTTTACATTGACTCGGGGAAATCTGATAAAAAAAACCATAGGCAGATTGTGATAAAACATGATAGTAGAGATAGATTTTATCAAATAAGAGACAATTATATGTTTCATATGTATAAACAATCACTCCATTAACCCTTTTTTATATTATTAAGTGGCAAACAAACAAGCGGCCACCTTGATTCGCTGAATTAGTGTGTCGACCGCTGCCCATAGACATCTACAATTGCAGATGTGTTGCTTACCCTTTATCTACAGAGGAGGAGACGCACAGCAAGAGGATATTCCTATACATCCCCTCCCCCGCAATATCCACTACCCCTTCCCATCATTTCCATAAAAGAAAAGGATAGGAAGGGAAAGTGGACTAAAATACCCTAAAAGTAAGCAGATATAAATATGTTCAATGTCACAAGTGTTATTACATTATGTTTAAGTAACATGTGGCCTTGTTGACACTGAACATTAAGAGAAATTGATGTTTAAGTTATTGGTGCAACAAATACAAATCCAAGCAGAGCATTTTGACATTGGATTTACCAGCACCCTTTTTACATTAGATTAGTGTTAGAATAGTTTCAATATTTGTCAATAACAACATAATAAACTAACTAACTAGGGTGACACTGTGACCCTAAGTGGGCCTTGGCCTCCGACAAGAAATCTCTCCATACTTAGCAATCCCAAGCCATCCCGGCCCAATCATAATAATTGGAGAGATAAGTACATAACAGTCTATTATATAAATTTTGGCTCTAGCTTTAATCATCGTCTACCTCATCCTAGTGACTTAGAATGTGTACAGGATATTCAAACCAGCTCAAGAACCAAAGAACCATAGCAACTTACTAATATTCTTTCAATGTAATACTTGTAACCTTTAGGTGGAATCTGCTGAGATCATGTTATATTTATTAACATATTTGTAATTTTAAACTAGAATTGATGATAAGAAAAATATGTAAAAACTTAATTATTGGTACAAGCAATCTAGTATTTACATGAGATCCCAACAAATATTTGAAAGGTATAAAAGCAAATACACCTCAGGCCATTCTTTTTATACTAAGTACATACACACAAACTTGGATAAGAAAGAAACCTCTATAAGCGAGACAGATATTGTGGTCCCTTGGACTCTCGCTTCTCCAAGTTGGACTGTATACAAAATTATGGATGATTTAAAAAGCTTTTATGTTATATGCTTAGTTATAAAAATAAATTAAGGTGTAGTTGCTTTTATACTACTCATTTATCCATATTTCAACAGCAAGACATTTGCAATTTATCTTTATAAGCTTTAAATTTCATATTTACAGCAAAGGTATTTGTATAAATAACATCCAACAGAGGCAAAAGAAAAGATAATAGAAATGAAAAACATAAAAGGTGTCTTGGTATGACAAGGCAGTAACAATCATATTATATGGCTTGTTTATATACTAAATATAGCCATACTATATTTAAATATTTTAAGGCGAAATAGTATATTAGTTGTAGAAACAATTCAATATTATTTATTAAAAATTTAAAACAGTTTGTATAACAACTAATCTACAATAACTAAGGTAATATGATTTTTAACTACTGATGCAAGATTTTAATGTTACAGGAATGAACTATTCAAAAATTACAAAATTAATCCCAGATAAATAAGTTACTTTTTATATTGTTTTGTTATTGGTAATTAATTGTGATCGGTACCTTGGTTTATGGAAGTAATAGTAGAAAGGAATAGTGTTATAAAGCCATTCTGATGTACCATGCTTTATTATACTATATTTTTCAAGGTATAGTTAAAGCACCTCAGTAAATGATAAAAATAATAGGTAAGTACATCTAGTACCACTTACCATAAAAAGGATACCAATACTCGTATCCAAGCAGTTTAGGCTGAAAAACATGAAACTGTTTAGACCACAGGTTTTTACCATAGGTTTAGATAGATATCTACAAAACCCGCATGCAGATATTAGCAAAGGTAAAGTATTGATTATTCCAATATCCTTCATTTCCAAAGATTTACAGAAATATAAATTTCGTAACATGCCAAATAAGAAATAAAACTTTTTCCATCGAAAATTATAAACATTTACTGCGATCAATCAAAACAGAGTTTCCGTAACATAATATTACTTACTCGACAGCTGGTGTCGCAGTATTCATTATAAATTTGTATAAAAGCAAAAAAAATAAATATGAATGTGTAACTACAGCCAAATATAAAGTGCCTACTTATTAGAACATTCATATATCAAAAGTTTTTTTTTTAGCAATACGATAGATGTCATTTAAATATTTACATGCAGACGCCATGTTCGTTCTACAACTCGAGATTCCTAGGCACGCCACATTTGGTAGTAAGAAATGCACACTCAACTTACCCTTAATTCTCGCAAATATTTCAGTTTACACCAAAGCAGTTGAGTGAAATTAGATAGACAATTCCAAGTTCGCGATACGGAACCCTGTAGAATGCTTCTTCGCAATAAAGGGCCGAACATCGATCCGAATGCAAACAGGCAAGTTTTGACAGTTGGTTCCACTGGGTTGGCGTAAGTAGCACTTCTAGCCACTTTCCTATCAACAAAAGAACTTATTATAATTATAAAGAAAAAGGTAAATTAAAAAAATAAGAAAATATTTTAGTTTAAAAGAAACTATTTAACAATCGATAAAAAAGATCGGTTTCGGTCTATTTGCGTTAGTATCCTATTAACAAGGACTAACAAAGAGGAAGTTAGTTCGCCATCTTGTACAAGCCCATTGTCAGACATTTAGCCAACTTAAGCATAAAAATACAATTCGTTTTAACATAAAACTAAATAAGATTCAGATATTTATCATGTTATAAAAGTTACATATTTAAATGTTTGGTGAGACCAAGAGTTTTTGAGTGAAATATTAACAATTTTAAATGGCGATCGAAAAGTAAACATGTGATTGATTATAAAATATTTATCTCATGGCAACGATTCTATTTCAGTGGCGACCGTTAGATGTCTCTGTGACAAAAAAAATCTTACTAAAAAAAACTGAGGCGGTTTTTAATAAGAAAAAACATATAAATAAAACAGTGTAAAAATGAACACATGTACCCAATTATTTTATTTTTACTGAGTTGTGTGTAAGAAATCTCGTTTTTTAACAGACTTCAAAAAGTTGTTCGAAGGATTTTAATTCGTCTGAGTTCTTTTAATTAAACCAAAGGTAATAATAAACTATACAAGTAAATTAAACGAATTAATTTCATTATCTTAACAATGACATAAAAACTATTTTTTCAGTGCTAACTTTATTCCCATGGTAATTAGGGCCACAATAAAAGTGGTTAAAATGAGTCTTCTACATTTTTCCTTTTTAACAACACGAAAGCGTACACGTATGTTTACTTAGATCGAACATAATGTAAAGTGCGGTTAAGATACCTTAGTTTGTCGGCGATTGTTTTATCCATCCGATTCTTTTCAACGAAAAATGTTTCAAGACGACTCATGTAGAGTAACGCGGTCGGGCTAATGAACTGAAAATCGTAACAAAAACGACCTGAAATTGTAAATTTACACTTCCAGATAAGGCTGTAGCCGTCCGAGATAAATGTATTTAATCTATTAATGCCGCAGAAATTTGTCATTTCTTACCATGGACGTAGATTTTAATTTATTTCAGTAAAATAATAAAAAAAACTTATTGGTTTTATGTTCATAAGACATAGAAATGAGTTTAAGGCTATAAGTGAAAGTACGCTAAAATGATCATGAAACGAATAAAGTTTCGTCCTGGCGGGAATCAGCTGATCGGATTGCGCAGTGCGCAAATATGAGGGGTGAGGACCGAAGCGAGGGGTAGCCGGGGTTGGTCGGGGTCTGCGGCGGCGCCCGGCCAGTCGCGCGCCTCCGTGCCCGTCACCCGCCAGCGCGACCCTGCCGGCACCGGCGGCACGCGCCACCCTTGCACGCCGCTTGCTCATAATCCAATAACTTGAAAGAAAACTTCAAGAAAACCCGCTTCCAGTAATAAGGCTGGCCTACTCCATGCTTTATCTGTGATATCCGTAGGAGCCGGTGCGCGGGCCATGCGGCCGCAGAGGTCGGGGTCACGCGTATCATCTCCCGCTCTTCTTAACCGTAAAGGTAACGGTGCGGTATTATGAGAGACGTTATAACTGACGAGTGCACAAAAATGTTCGACGCGTCAATTCAAGAAGTGAACGGGAAGGGACCAAAGAAGAGGAAAAAGTCTTTGGAGAATATCTGTGATAAAGAGCAACTGTCAGAGTTGCAGAGCCAGAGTGATGCGGCCTCGGAGAATGCAGCCGCAAAGATGGTAGGATCTGATGTCGTGCAGCTGCTGCACTGGCGGGACATGCCGAAGCACCTACAGTTCAACCCGTATGTGCTGACGGGTTACCGGCCATTGCAGGACTGGGCCGGCTGCATCAGAAGTCTCTTCTACTTCCACAATGAAACTATTAATATCCTCACACACGGTAAGTTAAATAATTATCGATTTTAAATCAATAAAAATATTATATAATGTTCCTTGAAATTGGTGTCTGTGGTCTGTCAGCGGTGGGATTGTTAGACAAAAGTATTCTTCAAGAAAAAGATAGTCCTGCAACCGACTGATTATATTTGGCTGCATCTTACGACTGTACGGAAATATAGAATTCTATTCACGTAGAAAGAACTGTTACAGCTTCAAGAAAAGTTAAGAAAAAGTTGTCGAAACTTCTTCGGACTTACAATTTTCAAGAGCTTAATTCGACTAAATACCTACACTTTTTACTAAGGATAATAAGTTGTTATAAAAAAAAACTCTAGTGGCCTGAATCTTGTAAAACTATTGTAGTGGTAAAAGTAATGAGACTGGAATACAACATTTTTTTTTAAAACTTAAGAGTTTTTTGTTTTTTATGGAATTATGATTTTGAGTTTATATTTTTTAGGTATAAAGTACCGTAATTTATTCGCGCTTGTTTTCACACTTAGAAGGGTGACCTATTTCGTTGAGCCATTTTAAATAGGGCTAAACGAAAACGTTTTGTCATCCGCGTAATTGGTAACAGAAAGGATGTAATTAAATTATTATTTTACGGTACTTTTTATAGCAGATTATGGTATTATTAGAGATCATTTTTTTTAAAACAGGAACAAAAAAGAGCATAAAACTCCAAATGAATATGATTGGTACTTAATTATATTCACATAATTTTGCTAGTAAGAACTAGTATTAGTACAAAAGATAATAATTAGGTTATAAGTAACATAAAATAGCATTGGTATTACTGTATAAATTACGTTCTAGTTTGTTCCATACATTTACATTGAAATGGTTGCTACAAATAATTGTTAGGCTACGAGTTGGCCATAAATTGTCAGCATTCTCTCCGCACCCTCGTAGCCCGTAGCGTTCCCTACGATGTAGCCCGTAGCTCGTAGCGGGTTATTATTCAAAACTTTTTTATCGCTTGAAATAATGCAAATTGTATTTTTCTTGTGAATTTTTAACCGACTTTCAAAAGAAGAAGGTTCTTAATAAGTCTGTATATTTTTTTAACCGAAAATTTGTTTAAAAATGAGCAACTTATGTTGAGGAATAAAATAAATATCCTGAAGCTTTACTAAAAATTAAGATTTCAATTAAATATACAAAGTAATGATAGATTTAAACCACCAAATACTGCGTCGTATTGTAAATTCCTATAAACGTTTTAAATAAGTTTAGTATGTAAGAACTTAAACTAGCAATATCAATAAAAAGAAAAATCTATTGATATTCATCTAGAAAGAGGTAAATTATACCTTATATCTAGTTTTACTATCCACATATTAGTAGCCACAATGTACAGCCATTACTCATATTCTATACCCGTAATCATTCACGTACCACGCTCCAACGTCGCCAGTTTGACTTATGACTATAGCAGGGTTATTGAGCGTACCAAATACAATCACAATCGATATTATACCTAACTACCGTGGATTAGAGTTGAAAACTGCAGTGTTCATGTACTGCAGAAGCCGTACATCAACGTTCGAAGTGTAGTGGATTTAGATGGATACAACTATGTTTGTAGATCCTTTATTGTGAAGCGACCCAATCTTTGATGTTGTTGGATAGCTGTATTTATTTAGTAAAGAGAGCAAGGAAAAAATCTAGGGTGCTGGCAACAAAGAATGGGCCGTTCTACGGCTACAAAAATAGTACTTAGTATCATAGTTACTTAGCGTTTTTCACTGTAATCTTTATTACTTAGTACAAAAATATATTTAAAAAAAACGATTGTCCTAAATATTTTTTTATTGTTCCCTTGTGCGTTGAAAGTAATTTCCGTTCGTTATCTTTTAGTTATCAATGTTTGCTACTGCATGCGGCTCGTTCCCCTCGCCCGTGATCACGCTGTCAATGCGGATTAGGGTCGCAGAGTATGAGGGGCTCTCTGTTTATAAAAAAATATCGCATATATTCACTTAAGCCGGCTACAGACGTTCAGACTTTTAACTGTACAGTTTTAACTGTGCATTTAAACCTGACGTACACACGTCAATTTGAACTGCAAACTCGAACTGTACAATTCGCAGTTTTGCCTACACACATTAGTTTTAAATGCGCTGTCATACTGTACAGTTAAAACTGAAGATCTTATTTTGCTTAACGACAACGTCAACTTACACATTGACGTTTTTTTTTAAACTGCTTAAGTACTTCAACACGTATTTCTATTAGCGATTTTTCGATGTCGTAATCGTACACAATAATATTGTTAACTCTGATATGACATTCAGTTTTATATCTAAAAAAATCATAATTACCTTTCGCGTTAATTAATAAAAAAATAGCCTAAATTTTATTACATAATATAACACATTTTTTAAAGAAAAATGGAGAGTATATGACTGATATATGCGGCTTATACTTACTTACTTTGATATTATATACTTACGGCTTAAGCGTTTTTAATCTCATTGAGAATTTGCTCAGCCCTTGACGCAGGCCGCGGTAAGCTCGGCTAAGTGCGTAATCTAATTAACTGTTTGAAAACGTTCCCCGCACATCTGTGCCTTTTTAAGGTTGTTCTTATTCTTCTTTACTATCAAAAATATTATTAATTTCAAAATTTGATTTGAATGTTTCTGTGTGTTATGAATATCTTTACTAATATTATAAAGAGGAAAACTGTTTAAAAACCTTAAGAACTAATAGGCCGATTTCAAAAATTACATTATCCCCAAGTAACATAGGCTATATGATGTAATTCCACGCTGACGAAGTCGCGCACAACAGCTAGTATCTAATAATATTATGGTAACACGTACTAACTTCATATGTCTTTATTTAAAAGATTCAATTTCCCCACACAAAGGTTTCGCCAGTAATCTTTATACGCTAACAATCATATTACGAACGTCCCGCTGCTGTATGGGGCGTGTGCGGCGCTTCACTGAACGCGTAAAGCAATTACTGCTTATTATTGTCTCTCGCTGTCTTTACAATACATTCTCGTTGAAATGACAATCGTAATATTAAGTTAATTAGTCTACTGAAAATTCTGACCGTATAGTTAAGACGATGGACAAAATACTGAAACCGGTGGCATCTTACTATACATTAAAATTTGACCACAGAATAGGTTTCAGATAGAATAATTTATTTTTTCATATCATCTAAAAACCTTTTCAAGCTCTTTGAAGCCATTCTCTTCGCATTTCATTAGAGACTGTATTTGACATTTTGGTAATCAACGGCCAGAGTTTTTTGTGAACTGTGTTAATTGAAAATTCTTCTTATAAGAGCAAAATTCTAATCAATTTTAATATTAATGTTTCTGACAGAACCATTATGTAAAATCTTTAACTTTTACATCGACCAATTTCTTCATACTTTTATAATTAACTTAATGAACTTTATTACTTTTAATACGAGTAATTATTTATGAATAATGAATACAAGTTAGGGACAATAATTATAAAAACTTTTGAAAGGGAAATTAGTTCATTGTTCCGAAATAAATGGGAGTTCCGATATAAATGTGGCGACATCAAGGGAAATCAGTCCTCATCCGCAGCAATTACATTTTAAAGATATTCTCAAGATTATTTTCCAGATTAACAATATTGTTCAATGAGTAAATTATAAATGAAGACGACTCAGATTTTTTTAATTCAACCAAATCATAGAATATTAAACCTAAACTAACATTTTAATATTAGAAATAATTGACACTATTTTTAATAACTTAGCTAATGATATCTCTCATAATAATACATACAAATGCTGAATTTTGAGAAAGAAATGCATTTAAGTAAGCATCACGACGGACGATAAACATTTCAGTATTTACGTTACATAAAGCTTAAATGTAGGGGACACTGTTTAATATAACTAACATTAAACAGTATAATAGTGTAAGTTTAACATTAAACGGACAAACTGGGAACAAATATTTAATCAACATTCTGCCACATTGCATTGTTGATGTTCCCACCGACTCTCCCCTTTAGAATTTCTAAATAACTATCGCATTTCACGGAAACATCGTGTAAGCTTGCAATTGTTGCTTTTATTGGAATCACGAAGTTTTGATATTTATCTTTAATTCAATATCATGTAAACATCTTCTAGATTAGGTAAAGTGATGGTATGGGATATAACTATAGTTTACTCGCAATATCTACGTAGTGTAAATTACCAGTATGTATCAAGGATTTGTAATCAATATGCTTGTGAATTATGATAATTATTGTTTTTTTATTGTGAAATAAGTAAAATCGAATAAACTCTCCTTATCTGTTATTGCGACAAAATTATTTGTAGGTATATAGTTATAAATTAATATTAATTGAAATACATGAATAATGCAAAGCGTGTGCACACCGCAAGCGCTGTCACGGTAGGTTATCATTTATGCGTGATTTATGGCGGGATATTATTGCTTAATTAATTAATGGTACTTCGTTAGTTGTATTATTTACCAAATAACAATAGAATGAAATAGCTACGAACCACCTTTATTATCTGAGTAGTGCCATCTCTTTAGAATCGTGGTAGAAAGTATTTTTTACTAAATTAACTGTTTTGTTTTTGGTAACTTAAGTCAAAATAGAAGGTAAATTTGACTGTATATTTACGTACAATATTGAAATGCACAAGAGGTATGGACAGAGTTGTTAACAAACTCCTG
>QDHC01002842.1:2430685-2448161 GCA_013186455.1 Papilio dardanus tibullus
TTAGCAGTAACAATCAGAATAAATGATTTTGTATTAAAATTAATCAAACTTTACGATTATCATCTAATTTAGTTGTCTATATTCGTTAAGTAAATATTTACTACAAGTTACTACTTGACAAAAACATTTAAGTCATGGTTGAACATCATTTTATTTGTTTTACATATTAGTAAATCATAATTAAAATATGTATTTAAAGGTTAAAAAAAAGTTTCGACCCATGATGGGCTCCATTTTCCTTCACTCCACGACTAGCGCGTATTTTGCGTGAATACACATATCTTTGAATTTCTTCGCCGATATGTGCAGTTTGCATCGCGATGTTTTCCTTCACCTAAAATAATATGAATTTAATAAGTCTTCTATGAATACTAAATAAGTATTTAAAAGAATGTGAAGAAAATATGTTGCTTTCTTTTTATTTTTCCAAGGATAAAAACAAATAAAGGAAATTATCTTTGTCTAATGACCCGGACAGTACATACAGCTAGTTAGAGCATAGCATAAAAAGTATCATTAGCGAGTACTAAAATCGTTACATTTTATTTTGGGTACGTAACACGGATGAAATTGTCGTTTTAAGGATCACTGGACATCCTTTATGGGTTTCCCCTACAGAACTAATTGAGAAAAAGTATCATCCTTTTAAATACTGCCACGGACACCCTTAATGTAAGGGTCCTTTCAGAAGCGAGCCCATCTATTCCTTAAAGGCCGGCAACGCATAACCAAGCAATTAAGTTATTGTTTGACCCTTTTTGTTTTTAAAACGTTTTGTATTTTTTTTCATTTTAGGCACTAAAGATACATATTATTTACCATATATGTCAATATTACCAAGATCACGTTTATTTTGTAGCTACCATCGAATAACTAGCATTAACCCTGAAGATGGACTCCCGAAGAGTCCGAAACTAGTCGGTACCGTTACCGGAATACTATACGTGAGTTCTAGCCGCATTAATTAATATTTTATATGTTATAAATGAAAGTATCACAAATAACTTAATTATTATAGCTCAAAGTACGCCATGTCGCTTGTATTAATATTATTTCTGGTAAATTAGACATCACAAGTTCGTTGTGAGCGTACATTATGTCATCAATTATGGAATATGAATGGTCATTCGTGAAGCAGTTGACTTCAATACAGTTATTACGGTTGTAAACAGTTATTTAAATTTTAAACAGCTGGACGAAGACAAAGACAAGAAGCTTATAAATTAGGTATTAGACATTTACATACAAAGCTTACGAAATACTTTTATTTTACTTACGAATTACTTTATTTATATTCTTGTAGTTGTTTTTCTTTGATAATTTTCTTTTCTTTGTTTTTTTTTAAAACTGGAAATAGATTAAGTTATTTATTTTACGAAATGCATTGCGAAATATTTGAGCGAAAAATGTTTTAATCGAAATGAACCACATAACGACTCTTATATCGTGGTTTACTTAATTAAGAATTGCGTAAAACCCAGCAGGTAGCATCATGTTAATAAATCGAACAGAAGCGCCAGTAGTGCAACAAAAGACATGTCGAGTTCCACTTGACCCGACTGCTCTATACAATCTGCTATCATTCGCTCTCAAGCGGAGCTTTTCAGTGAAAATATCAAGGTATCGTAAAACATGGATTCACATGGTCATAGTTTTATAGTTTTGTTTGTATGGAACAGAGACAAGCTAACAATAGTTCTGCCTTCGAACGACAATCATTCGAATGAAGGATTTTTAAACGCCATAAGTTTCCAATTTACAATTCAATTATAAAATGTACAATTCAATTGTAAATTTTTACAATTCAATTGTAAAATGTACTCCACGATTGTTACAGCTAACTTCTTATCCACAAAACAGTTACCATATTGAAGTTGACAACAATAAAAATTGAATTTATTCTATTGATATTTCGAGTCACGTAAGGTGCATCCAATTCCTGCAAAATATTGTAAAGGTTCGGAGTTAGTGACGGGGGCAAGCCGCATGAGTTATTTATATTTGAATTCAGCAATATATTTCTCGAATATGAATTAGACTTGATTTCATATAGCAAGATATAAAAATGCTTTAAACAATAGTTCAACAATACAACAATCTAAAAAACTACTGGACCGTTTTAAAAAAACAAATAATTAAAATGTTGCTGAGGCTAAACATAGGCTAGATTTGATATTGATGCAACATTTTAATATATTAAACAAATATAAACAAAGACTAGGATGAAAAACGTGAATTGGAATAAACATTAAATATTAAAGTGTTTACTCAAGTATTAATAAGAAATAAGGGTTTGTCGAGATCTACTTGACCCAACTGGTCTTTGTGAACGCCTATCAGAGCTTCCGCGACGCTCCCTTTTGTATTATTGCGCGGTGAAAAGATCAAGGTTTGTAGGCGTTGTTCGCTTTACTCAATTCTATTTTAGCGTCAATGTATTGTATATTTATAGAAACTGGCAACCTTCAGAGCACGCCCTTAGCCGATTAAAAAAGGTGCAGTTTTTACGACTGGCTATAACTTAGACAGCCTAGTAACATAAATGAAGTTTAAGGATCCCCATACCATATTAAAAGTTTTTTTTTAACAAAGATTAAGTTATGATAAAGGCTACTATAATATTCTATCTACAATTTTCTTTAATCTTTTATTTTTCTTTATTTATACGTAATTGTTAACATAATGTATTTACGATTTCACTCAAGCCATGTTAAGCTTTAAGCCCGACCCAAACGCTCTGACCTTAAAATCTATTATTATACTAAATGTATTTTGTTCAAAATTACTTCAAGGTACAAGTAACAAATTAGATCGTATTAAAGTTGTCTATTCTTCGAACCTTTTTATATTTAAGTACCTAACGTGTTTTTACGACGATACTGACGTCTTAGAATGTTTTTTTTTAAAATTTGCTAAGTAACTAATATTATCAAATTCATCCATGGAAATTAGGAAAATATTGATATTGCAATCTTTCGCGACGTTTGTTACATCAAGTATGCAATCCAATTCCATTTGAAATCGTGGTCACACAGTTTGTCCATGCTGTGAGTAATGTTTGCTCAGGCCGTAGTGTCCGGGCTACGAGTTAAATTGTTTCTCCGCTACTGTTGTTTACGACCAATTCACCACATTCTTTGTTACACGAAGATAAATTACAAACAAAAATACATTGTATTAGAATCAACGATTGTTTGGAATAGTAATTTCATTTTTTCTTGTAACAATGATAAAATAAGCTGTAAAAAAAATAAAATTAAATTTTAATTCAACATATCATCTGTAGATTACACATTAACTAGCGACCCACCCCGGATACCCACGGGTGCAATGCTAATACTAAATACCCTACAAAAATGCGGAAATAATGTAATTATTTACGATATCACATTACGAACCTAAAAAATACAAATATTTCTCCATTATTTAATGGATGTTATTTTCACTCTATCTATTAAAAAAAAACGCATCATAATCCGTTGCTTAGTAAGTCATTAGACAGAAAAAGCAACTTTTTTATTGTATGTAGTGATACGAAATGAAAATATATTCATGTTTTTAATTTTGTATGTTTGTAAAGATTAAATTCAAAAACTACTGAACGAATTTCAAAAATTCTTTCAACATACCAATGCTACGTCGTTCCTGATTGCCATAGGCTATCAAATATTTAATAATTTTGATAAATGTTTTAAAAAATAACCAATCGCGCAAAACTAGGCTTGGCTATATACGCTGTGTTTAAGTGTAAGAAATGAAGTAACAAAAAGGCGACCACAAAAGCATTTTCACTATAGCATTGTATTTGCTCGCATTCTATTTCTTAACAATGAACACCGCAGTGTAGCAAAGCGCAAAACCTAGTGGGAGATTTGCTGAGCCCCTTTCAAGAAGATTTTATGAATTTCTTTTCGACAAGGACGATTTATCTCTCTTGTCTGAAATGTCACTGAAACTTTTTTGATGAATGGACTTGTTTACATATAGGTAGCTAAGCTATACTATATGGAGTTATGATTTTATTAGGTTTCTGTAACTTAAATGCCTACGCGAAAGGTTTTAGATAGAAATTATCAAAATGTTAAAATCTTTTTGAAATTTAATACAGAACTCGTTTCAACTTTGGTATGCGTCAGTAAAGTATAAAAGCTATGTGAAATTTAATTTGCTACAGCGATAGTATAAAGCTTTACTATCGTTACAACAATTTGCTGTCAAGTCACGTGCGTCGCTTACGAAGCAGGGCTGCAGCGGCCCATGAAAAAGTAGCGGGCCGCGAGGTGCGAGGCACTAATCACCCCTTATCCATTCCCACCCCTACTGAATACCTAAGTATTTAAGTTCTGTATTTGGAACTTTTTCTATTCAAGTATTTTATTTAGAAGCGTGTTCCAGTTTTAACATCACCTTGAAATATTTTCTACCAATTTTTATTTTAATTTTACTGTTTTGTTATCATTTTTATACTTTAAAAAACGAATTATTCCACTAGAATATACAAACAGCTTGCATAGTATGCCCTGCATTGAAGTTGGCACATTCCGTAAAACGTAATACAAATGCTATAAATAATAAATGCCATAAACACGGGCTTTCAGAACGGACACGTCTCATTGTCAGCACGTGTCCACGATCGATTGTATTAGCTTACTAAACTAACCTTAATGGCTAATGTTGCATTAAATATGAAATAGTCACGTACGACTTCCCATTTCTCAATGGATTCCTGTTAGATTTTGTATCCTCGCTGCAATCAGAATCGTTAAATGTTCTCCCGTATCCTAGATATAATCAACTTACACTGAGGAACTTTTTACTAACTAATTAATAACCGAGTGCACAATAAATCTTTAGTGAGTCGATTTTGTTATTTAACAGAAACAATAACAATAGTCATTAGTAAATATAGCAATTATAAGACCATCATAAGACCATTAAGAAAACATTTTGTCTCGGTTGTGTTTAAAAGATAAGAAAATTGTTAGAATTAGAACAACATTTTTAAAATACGCGCTTAAACTCTTGAAATTAAAAATTGTTTATTAATGTTGGTCATTGGAAGTCGTATATCATAAGCTTAAACTGGCCGACAGAGGGTTTCTTAGGAAGGGTCCGTACCAACTTTATTAATGATCGGGGAAACCCTACAAATGGGGTTCGTTGTATCAATAAATTTATTCGTGACGTGCTTAACCGCGGCGATGTTCAATGAACCTTTCGCGGTGGAAGCCTAGATTAAAAAACGTTTTAGCGTAGCAAAAAATGTTGGTCGTTCAAAAACATGCTTAATCAATTATGGGTCTGAAATATTACAAGTGTTTTATATTTCTCTTCTAAACTTTAACAGTAGGAGATTCTGTTCTATTCTAATCTTCTGTAGCCTACAAGGTTTATTTTGAAGAACGAGATAAATTACATCGTTAGATTCGAATTCTTAATTAATTTAATTTTAATCAGATTAACAATGAACTAAATTATCAATCTTGATGGTACAAGTTTACTAATAATATGTCATATAATAATAGAAATATAGCACTGAAAAACAAAAGTAAAATTAGATTTCTATTAGGAACATTAGAATCTTTCTACTGCGTGTCCTACGTAATGTCGCAAGAATATATTCTCGTGTTTCCACGTTGCGAAGTCAAATTAAAGTACGACGTCGACTTTCTAAGACGTAGGGCGTGCAAATCACCTGTGCCCTTGTTCACGCAATGAAAGCCACGCAACTAGGCAATTTTAATACCTAGTTTTATACATTATATAAAACGTATTAAATATAGCACTTTACTTCAATGATTCTTTTTGATGTGGTTAATTTATTTTTCGTGACATTATAAACTAACGTAGTTAACAATCTAACTTTGACAATGATGCATTAGTAGCCATACAGTTGTAGTATCCGGAGTACCAGGATGTCAACAATGTGGTGTATGTGCAGGTGTGTCCCTGGTGTACATGATGGTGGTGCTGCCGGGGCTGCTGCCATGGGGCGGCGGCGGCGGCGCGGCTTGGTTTCTCTCACTGTGCCACCTGCTGGGCGCGCTGGCGCCCTGGTGCGGCTCCTTCCTCTATCATCTCTTTATGAACCACACCAGCGGAGCCGCACTCTACCACCGCCTGCTGCAGCTCGACATGCTCGGAATATGGGTCAGCCAAAGTATTGGTAAGTGGCTACTTTATAACAATTTTATAAATAAAAATCACTTTCTAAACGTTCCTGACATCCAGGCATATGAATTAAAAATTAGGGCACAGCTCTTACTACACCTTATATAATACTTGACAAAGAACGCCTGATCTAGCCGATTATTTCGCGATTCCATAGCTTGACAATTATTTAACTGCAGGCGTTATACAAATGCGTTCCAATATATACGAAACTTTGCAGTGGAACAAGGTAACATCAAAAATGCAAGTGTGCGCACATCGTGGCACTTGACCTCTCACTTTGACTCTCCAGTGTCAAGCAGTCGGGCGGGTTGTAAAGCTTACCTTACTTTTACTGAAGCATCGCTTTCAAAGTGAAAAATCTCCGGCAATTTACCGAGATTGGACTACCGGTTTATCTTTATGCAGCTAAACTTGACACATTTCTGAGAGTTTTCAATGGAAAGTTGCATAAGCAATTTTGAGATCATAAAATTTCACATCGGCAGATCTTTTAATAACTTCGTTTTTATAGTTAATATTATTTGCAGTGGCTTATTAAATTAAAATACGTGGTAACTAATTTTATAATCTTTTCATTTTAAACGTTTTATGTTAGTTAAAGTACAATTGTATTAAAATAAGTCAACATAACTTTGAAACTAAAAGAGTTAGATTTTTTATCAATTTTCCCTATGTAGTTACCGATCTGATGATGCACTGCCACAGGCTTATCGTTGAATTTTGGGACACGCTGTATATGTATACAATAATATATTTTACATGGCAGGTACTTATAAAGTATACAGTACATAAATGTTTATAGTTTAAAGTAAAAAGTATCCGTGCATTAGTGTCGCAAGACATGGTATTAGCATTAAGCTAGTCGCATTAAACTAAAAGTATTAGTGCGAGCTTCAAACACTTTCAAGTTACGGCCCAACATGAATAACGCAATAACTTTCATGTTGCCAACTGACACGGTAACTTTAATTAGTACTTAAAACTTTAATGTGTGTGTC
The DNA here is from genome assembly GCA_013186455.1 of Papilio dardanus tibullus. Classification (NCBI taxonomy): domain Eukaryota; kingdom Metazoa; phylum Arthropoda; class Insecta; order Lepidoptera; family Papilionidae; genus Papilio; species Papilio dardanus. The sequence continues at coordinate 2,437,858 of QDHC01002842.1, forward strand.
AAACATAATTATTTCATTATGGAATGTGTATAAACAATGGGACCATAATATGGACTCTATGACAGGAACGCACAATTCCTAATATTATTTGCGTACAAAAATATAATTTAAAGCGAATATTTAAAGAATTGATCATTGTTGATTTATTCTACTACATTTAAGAAGTTGCAAGTTTGCCGTTTAGTAAAAAGTAATACAGTAATATTTTGTTATTCGAAGCGAAGCTATCTCATCTCATAAATTTGCAATGAGGAGCAGATGTCGGATGTTTCTGTAATCCGACGTGCCTTCGTTTTGGATATCATTTCTATTTATATTATATCTTCTTATTTAAATAAAAATTCTGATTTGTCTGTTTTGTTGTATATTTCTTTTATATACAATCTTTAACGTGTATACATGAAAACAAATAAAAAGACTGTAGTTACTTATAGTTTCAGAAATGAAGTATAAACCCGAACTATAACTATAAAATCCGTGATTAACTTGTGTGAAGGAAAATGTTTTCCCATTTCATGTTTTATTTATACAAACATGAACATGTAATTTAAAATATTCAAACTTTATCTACACAATACACATCAAACAAGGCTTCGTAAACCTTTTTCATAATATAGCAGATCGTACGTAGGCGGGGATTTTAGAATTTCTCAGCGTCGAGCCCTTTTCCGTATGAAATTATTAGCACACATATTCGGGGAAGGGTCGACGTGATCCCATTTTGTCAGTCAGCAAAGTTGGCAGTTTGAATGTTTGCTAACCGCTTTTGATAAGTTATATTTAGTATTTTACGTGGGAAATTGTGTATCGTTGTTTAAAGTACGTTATTTAAAATAGGCAAAAAATTAACTCAATTAATTTACGAATTAGCTTGTTTTAATTTTTGTTTTTAATATATAAAAACAACAAAAAAGCTTTTACTTTAAATTATTATAAAAGTTCGAACAAAGCATTATTTTGCAACACAAAATGAGATTTATACGTTTAGGAAAACCTAATTACAAAATACCCAACAATAAAAAACAAATATTCAGAATACACGTGTACAGAAGCTCATTTTCACTGAACAAAGTTCTGAATATCGCTTTGCTCCGAATATTTCGTGAATCTCGCAATATGTTTTCACACAATATGAATAACAAAATACATGTGAGTTATTTTTCCTTCGTAAGAAACGCTCGAAGTTTTCGACATAAGTAGCATTTATTAACAGTAAATGGACTACATAAGACGCGAATTATTGGACTACTAATATCTATAAATGAAAAAGAATATATTATTTAAGTTCTGAAAAAGCAGCTACTTTCAAAGACATTTTGCAAATAACCTAACTTTGAAGTGTATCATTAAAAGTTTCGTTTTTAAATTGCAATAGTTCGTTACAGTTAATTGAAGCAGTATTAAACAGAACCGTTCGACGGAAATAGAGTCGCTCGCCCGGTGCAAGATTAATTTCACGGCTATAGGGGTATGTGACACTCGGAAGTTAACATAGATGATAGTTATATTTAAATTACGAACTTATGTTCGAGTTCATTTGTAACTTATATGCTAAAAGTGAAGACGGATTGTTGACACTATTTATTAAATAACTAGCTGTTGATCGTTTCGTCCGCGTGGATATGCCTATGTAACTCGGGGATAATGTAGCTATGTAATGGTGAAAAAAAATTTGAAATCGGCCCAGTAGTTCTTGAGTTATTTCAATACATACAAAAATATAAAAATACATTTCTCTCTTTATAATATTAAGTATAGATACTACAATAGAATAAATCGACGAAATAAACAATTTCCAAGATAACAACCGAATAACGTATTATTTTCATGATAGTTCCAATATGCCGCTCATATTGTAGTTGAAAATTCGTCATGTTTTTCAGTTTCAAGTTTATTTAAGTTCTCTGTAGGAGGTCAATCAATCGAAGTGGTCATTAAATCGTACGCTAAGTGGGGGGCGAGTGCACTCAGAGTTGCGTTACGTGTCGGTGCTGTCAGAGGGCGCTTCAGATTTGCTTTTGATGCTGCACACGTGCAACATGAAATAAGCGCCTTGTTTAATGCACATTAAAATTCACGTTTGAATTTGAGAAATATTTTAATTAGCATTGAGCAATGCAACGCAATGTTTGAGGATAAGTGTACTCGAATTATCTAGTTATCAGTTAAAAAAAAAACCCCCACTGTATCTGAGTATTATAAACAACTCTCTTTATCAGTTAATTTAAAATAATGATAACTTTAAAAAAACTAACATAAGGTCATATCGATAAAGTTTTTAAATAAAGTCAACTTAACGAGCGAAGCTGTGAACATTACACGGAGCGTCTATTAAAAAGTTCACTCCCAATGTGGTCTTTACAAAGCCGCCTTTATATCTCGCAGCTTTACTTCGCTCCGCAAGTTCGCTTTTTAACATCTTTTCTAAATAAAATTCTTCCCGACACCGGTAACGTTATTTCCTTTGAGAGGAGAAATACTAGATTATTATGAATGCGATTGATTTATTCTTGATCGTTTCTTGCTCAGTTTCATCTCCGCTTTTGTGAAATCGTATACTTTACATATAGCTGAATATAGCTGACATAGTAACATGAAGTTAGCTATACTTTTGACATATAAAAAATATATGTTTCAACGCGTTTTACAGTACTTAAACTATACTAATTACTTGAGTTATTTCCTAATCTTTTGTATTTATTGAATTGTTTCATTACTTGACTTATTAATTATTAACAATTGTTATACAATATTTAACACCACGCATCGTAACTTAGGTCCCGTATAAAATAAAAAAGACTAAGCGAAAATGTCATATTAATCGAGATAAAAGGCATGTTTCTAAATAAAGTATTGTCTTGATATTCTAAAATCTAAAATTGGGTCATCGAACGTATACGAGTATCACACAAATAGGCTCAGACAAAATGCTTTTACGTAACAGTCTGGTCGCAAAATTTATTTCGGAAATAATTCCGACTTCTGACGTCATCTTACTATTCTTATACCTATTCTGCTTTATTCCGGAACGAAAAGCAGCATTATTACTGTTGTACTTTCTAAGTTTGGTGGTTTGGTACTAGTATATTCATAAAATTTATTCCGAAATACAGAACATCCTTGTTCCTAGTACTTATTATGACACATAATTTGGTCCAATGAGACCCCTGGTCTATCTTATTTAGTGCCGAGTGTCCTCCAGTATCGTATAATCGACGACTTATTAGTCCTCGTTTATCGCAGTATTTTATAATTTTTTTCGGAATAAGGGGTTAATGTCAAACATTGGTCTATTTATTTTATATTTAAGCTAAATATAAATTACGCATAATAATTGTATTTATTTACTGCAAAGCACGATTAGCTACGTCAATAAGTAACGTTTTTAACTTATTTCTTCTCATTACAATTTTTTAATGTTCTTCAACTTTGGACTACTTTTCTATTATTTCCTCCTATTTAATGGTAAAATAAAATCGAATTTATGTCCAGGAAATATATTTTGGATATGGGTAAAACCAAACATTTCCTTGTATATAGCTAACTGTAATAAAAACAAAAAAAATAATTATCTGTAACCACAAAAAATTACCTCAGTTTTTCCATCTTAGTATGACGTAAATAAAGTTCAAGAGTATAATGAATTGGGATTTGCTTTAATCTTTGTATCGTGCCATCTTTTGACCACATCACCACGTATCATCAGTTTCAACATAAAAAATATATAAGGAAGTTGTAAGAATAAATTATACTAAAGTAACTGTGGGGCTTCTATCAATGTTTTTGATATAACCCTTTTTGCAATATCTTAAAATTCGAATAACGGTTCGTTTTCCTAGTTCACTTGTAACATAAAAGGAGCAAAACGAAGCACACAGTAAGAACATTGTTTATTTTAACGGAACGCCATTACGAGAAGCGAGGGAAACAAGTTTATTAGATCAATAAGTTTAGGTTAAAAGCCACTGCTCGTGAATGTTGTGTAATGCAATGAATTACACACACAGGAATCAAGTAGGAACGTGCAAAGCTCAACGTATCTATTATTTATTTTATTTTCAGATAATCTATTGTCTGTCACATTATTATATTCTTAAAATCCATAAATAAGGTGAAGGAAAACATAGTGATGCAACCTGCACATATCAGAGGAGAAATTCAAAGATATGTGTATTCACGTAAAATACGGGCTAGTCGTGGAGTTAAGGAAAATGGAGCGCATCATGTCTTAATCTATAAATATGTTTCAATATTCTAGAATTAATCGAACATCTGCGATAATTATGACGGTTACTATTTAAGCCGGCTACAAACGCTCAGTTTTAACTGTTCAGTTGAACTGTACAGTTCTCAGTTTTGCCTACACACGTCAGTTTTAACTGTACAGTGTGTAGCCGGCTTCATGTATTTATCTAATTTATTGTGCCCATCTCAAAAGGGAGTTCTATATTAAACATTGTTCATTTCCACTAATTTTCAACTAAATTAGTTAATCATTGTTTTTTTGTAAATATCGTCCTAAAAATAAACTCTCAAACATTTTTGTCGCTACATTAATTCAATGTTTTATTGTTTGAGGTGTTTGCATAGACGTCAAGGGAAATGTGGAAAATGAGAATGTCGGTACGGTAACGATTTGACCTGGCAGTTACGAACATTTAAGAATTTATTAACGTAAGAGGTATTTTTACATAACTGACATAGTCAAAACGCAGTGAAAATATGTAGGTCACAGTCCTTAACAAATGTTTAACTGTTTTGAAGTACATATTTAAAAACAAATTTAAACAGAGTGATGTTTCTGTCAAAGATCAATGTAGACTGTGTTTTATTTCTCTCTGTCTATATTCCTCGTAAACGAATTTAGACCTTGTTGATAGTGAACAAAAGTAAGTAACAAAATTAACTTCTGCCTAAACTAAGCTCCAAATTACATAAATAATACTTAATAGAAATGAAACGACGCAAGCTTACGAAATTCTTAACTGGGGGGCTATCTAAAGCATTTTTCTATTGGCAATATCGCTGATGGAATTGACAAAATGTATGGTACTGACACTGTTATTCGATAAGTCTTGTGATTGTCACGTGTGAAATATCGAACGGCATTGTCAGTTTCATACCTTTTTGAGCTTCGCTAGTGTGTTTTTCGATTATCATATGTACATGAAAATATCGTGATGCAACCTGCACATATCGGCGAAAAAATTCAAAGATATGTGTAAAGTCACGCAAAATACGCGCTAGTCGTGGAGTTACGGAAAATGGACCCCATCATGGGTCGAACTACTACTACTACTACTGACGATTGCTATAGCATCGCTTCGTAGCGAATGTATTTTGGGTCACCCTCTGTTTTGATTAAATTGATCTGTGAAAAGAGAATAAGTAGACTTCAATGAATATGGAGAGAAGCAAACAATAAGTACTGGAACAAGGTGACCCAGTTGCGAGACACGGCGTATTCGCAGGGGAACCCATGTTTCTATTCAACTTCAATTCATATTGTTACGGTTCTTGCCGACGATTTTTCTCTCGTCGATCTGCAAATATTTAACTACAAATGATCTTTTGAATACCTACTTCTTTATAACAGATTTCAAATAATAAGTATTTTTGTAGATCAATAATAGAAGAGTTGTATCACCCGGCAATAAATCGGGACACATGTAGAAAGTTAAGCCAACCTTCAGCATTGAAGAGGTACTTTAAAAAGAACAAAATCAATAATAAGGGCCATACGCGAACCCAACTTATCAGTCAGTACTAGAAATGTAGCTAACCGTACGCCGTGTTTTAAGGAATCCGTGTATGTCAGTCTTTATTTATTTTTATTTTGTTATATTATAAAGTGGCAAACAAGCAAGCGGGCTCCTGGATTCGCTGTAATAGCGAAGCGACCGTTGCCCATAGACATCTGCAATTGCAGATGCGTTGCCTATCCTTAACCTACTGAGGAGGAGACGCTCAACAAGAGGACCTTATGCACATAAAATTAAAATCGCCGAAAGTTATTGTATTTGAAGTGAATCGCTGAATCACTGGCAATTAGCTCGCTCCTGTGACGATGATTGATTACTATGCTCCCTGTAATCAGAAAGGTTAGCAAAAACGGCCTTGAACTTTTTCTGTTCTATTTCGTATTGATTGTGTTAAAAATATTGCTACTGATTTATTTAGTATCTTAATTTCACGATCTACCATTTGTTGTATCGCCGTGCATTGTGGATAGAATATGATTACATTTGCTTAATGAGTTAAGCATACTATTCGTTAAATTCTACACGTATTTTACAGTAAATTAAATATAACTACTCTATTTGCAATTAAACTATGTCAATGATGTTGTAAATTCCACAAAATTAACTATATTTAGCGAACATTTTCTTAAAGTTGGGTATTTCTTTCATGATACTTGCAAAGATCTGCACTTTTAATATTTCGTAATGGGCATGATTTTTCCTGTTAAACTTGTATGGAGTGATCCCTTTTGATAATAACTCTATGGCGAGCAACTTTTAGTTGCCGTAAGAACAAACTGGAACCGTGGCGGACCACAATGGAACTGAAGCCGTGGGTGTACACTGGAAACTAAAAGTTGCCGGGCAACAAAAAGTTGCTGGCCGTGCGCACTCTCGTACAAGCTCTTAGGAATCAAGCAAGATACAAAAAGTTGCCCGACAAAAAGTTGCCAATGTGCGGGAGCGCTTAGGACTACAGTAAAAAGTTATTTGTTGGCTAATTGACCAGATGTAGCTTTGATCATTGCAAGGGTTTCTTGATTGATTATGTCACGTAAGAGTAGCTCGTGCGTGGGTCATGCGCCGCGTGCCGTGGCACGTGCCTGCGGTATAAAAAACCTTTTCGATGGGACATTGTAAAGGAAAAATATATCGCGGTAAAAGACTTTAGGGGTAAACATAGTAATATTGGATTAGCCAGCCTAGTTGTTGATTGAAAATAAAAATGAGTATCCTTAGTTCACGTCACGTGGCTGTAGGTAACTTCCATAAAGGTTCTGCACTAACTAAGATTTTCCCTTCTAGGGATATAATATTTATGACAATTTCTGGAATATTCCCCTATATTGCTTCTTGTTATTTTTTCACTTGACGACTATTCTCTTTGATTGTTATACTTATTTAAAATAATCGGAAATACGAAAGACCAATTTAGCATGAGGACCGCAGTCAATAGCTCTGCATTTCGCTCTCGGCTCTCGATGGCTTGGATTAATTACCGACGTACGAAGCTTCGTCGAATTTACTCTATCAATGGACTGCAATCCAGCTCTCAAGATTGCGGCCCGGGATTAAATGACGTCTGGTTATTGTGCATTTGCAGTACGAACGTATTTGCTATAATTTCGAAAAGTTAAGAACGACTACAGTTTTATTTAAAGAGAGTTTACAAGCGAAACATAAGTAGATATTTAGATAACATCTATATATACATTTAATATGATTTTCTAGTAACGCTTTCAATATAACAAACATATTGTCTCTTTCATTTTCCTCTGAAAAACTGAAATGACAATATGTTAAAGCACAGGTATTTCATCAGTGTAAACGCAAAGTAAATTAATATTCCTTGTACAAACAAGGTTGTTATGTAAGGCTACGGGGTTCACACTGGCATTATTGAGTTACCGCTTACCGCTCAACTTAACCGTACTCTACCAACTTCAAACAAGACTGTTAATTACGTTTCGAATAAATTGTTTAGCGCGTCTGGAAAATTTTCTTATTCCTTTTCTTGCTTAAAATATTATAAATGGAACAAGGAAACTGTTTTAACTTTCGTAAGGCTAAAGAAATAAATAAAAACGGCCTTAAAAAGAACACTTGACAGACTTTAACTAGTCGCTGCCGACGCTGGTTGAAGTGTACCCGTTTTTATTTAGTTGTAAGGAGGAAAGTTTAAAATATTGAATTTTATATTATACTTAAAACCGGTTTTCACGGTAGCATAGAACTGTAGTGTACGTTAATTAGTGAAACATTTGTTTTAGGTCAAGTCGGCGTTAATTGGCGCAAAGCTTAAACAGCACCCACACATTTAACACCTACCCCTACATAGCACTTGACATTTTCCTTGTGCCAATTATTTTGCGTTCATTGCCTACGTCGATTTCATTTCGTTTACTTAAATTATTCAATTTGAAATCATTTTCAGTTTTCAAAAACATTTTCTTTCCTTGATGTTTTATTAAATTACAATGAGATAAAATTACTGTATTTAATTTTATTTTTAATATTGGTGGTTCAAAATGCATGCAACTAGCTGTAAGAAACAAGTGTAAATATGTACATAGTTGTTACTATGTGTACTTCTCATATTAATAAAAATATCTGAATAAATTATTCATAGTGTAAAACATACATCATTGCAATGTCAATAAAAAGGGAGAAATGTTTGCTCTGTGATTGCGCGCTTGCATATTAAAGCGATACACTCGGGGCCAATATTAACGACCCGTGATAAACCATCCACCACAATACGCATACATTTTTCTGTTTCCACAGTAATATTAAATATTAACACTGTCATTTTTAAAGATAATATTCGTAATTATTAATCGACACGATATAAATGCGTGATGTGATAAATTATTTGAACAAAACACGCAATGCTATAATTAAGCAAACTGATTTTTTTTGTTATGTAACTTGTGGTATGTATGTAGTTCGATCCATGATGGGCTCTATTTTCTGCAACTCCACGACTAGCGTGTATTTTGCGTGACACGTCTTTAAATTTCTTTGCCGATATGTGCAAGTTGCATCACGATGTTTTCCTACGCCGTAAAAGGGTTGGGTAAATATGTACATATGAAAATCGAAAATCGAAATTGTTATAGCTTATACTAATATCACATAGAGGAAAAATTACTCAAAAACTACTCGGCTGATTAGAGTTTGGTGTCTTATTGATCATTAAACATTTTATTCCTAAGTAAACCTAAAAACATATTTACAAATATAATTCTAGTCGCTGTAACATAACCTAGATTTTAAAAGTACCTAAAAAAATTAAAAAATCAAAATCATTTAAAAGTGTTCCAGAAATACGCGGCCATTTGAACGTGAATGCAATTAGGTCGAGAGCCTTCGCAGCGACATTTTAAAACTTAACCCTTTACACAGAGCTTATATTTTTCTGTAAATTATTACTGTTAGTATTCATACTAGCTATTGTCCGTGACTACATATGAAATGAAGACAAAAAAAAACTTGTTTTCGTTACAAAGATTCGAGTAAATATGAAAAAAACAAACCATACCTAAGGGGAATATATTTTTTCGGAATATTATAGTTAAAAAAATTCATTATAAAGTACCAAAAAATACAGACGAATTTAGAACCGCCTCTTTATTGAAAGTCGGTTATAAACTTATCTACTTTTCAATAACAAACAACGTTGAGTCGTTTAATGACCGTGTAATGGAATATTAATAAAAATATCGGCGTATTTCTGAAAGTATCGAATCGCGTGATAAAGAGCTCATTACGCGGCTAATACGAGCTGTCGTTAGCACGCATCTACATCATTAAATGATCGCTTAAGGCCCTTCGAACACAATGCTACGCAGTACCAATAACCGACGCGGTACAATCTCATAGAGGTTCGTACACAGATTGCTGATATGAGATTTTATGACGTAACCCATTGACAACTATATTCCTTTTTTATGCATTTTACAACGTTAAAGGAGGCCTCACGTCTCATTAATTCAAATACACAATTAAAAAAAGTGTTTTTTTTCATAATTAAAATAGATAAACAATAGTAAATGCTAGGGCATTTACGGATGAACATTTTCGGACTTTGCCGATATTTTAGCCGATATTTAGCCGAGCTTTATTTCAAGCATAAAATAGAAACCCTTGTTTAAGACTTGATTTAAAGCTAATTCCTAATTGTACACTCACTACTTACTCAAAAAACTTTTACTTAACTTTTCTTTCTTATTTCGTGCTTGAAACAAAGCTCTATAAATTATCGACAAAGTCCGAAAATTTTCAAGCAAAAATACGGCCATTTTCTTAAGACTGCGCCATTAGCAGCAACAGTGTGAAGCATTAGCAAATTAAAAACATTGTCATTTCTCATTTGCAAAAGTGCACTTTATTTTGTGAACGACTGAAAAGGAAACATTTTACTGTCAATTAATTAAATTTTACAAGGAAAATAAATTAAAGGTAATGTGTTTCATGGGTTTTTATGGGTCTATGTGGTAAAGTTGGTTGGGTTGATATGTCAAAGGACATCTATTGGTACAAAATATTTGTGTCACTTTCCAA
>QDHC01002842.1:2448463-2470593 GCA_013186455.1 Papilio dardanus tibullus
TCGGCGGCGGCGACCCGCACGCTATATTACACGTCTTCCTACAAGTAAGTACTTATAGAATAAATATTTTATTTATAAAGTAAAATAAGGTAAATTAGACCAGTGGCTTTCAACATGGAGGCAACTTTTTGTTTTTTGCGAGTCGAGAAACTTTGCAGAATGTTAAGCCAGCTTTTTCTGCTTAGCTTTTAATGTAATATGGCGATAATATTATAATAGACTATTTGTTGGATTTTTTGAGTTGTTTAGAGGATCAATAAACATTTGTCATGTTTACAAGTCTATTGAGTATCGTATTTAGTTATAGATTAATATTTCAACATGTTTATCATAATATAAGAGCCGAGAGCGCCGCAGGCGAATCATATTAATAAGATACAAAGGAGGTGAGACCGGAACCTGCGCCGGCTGTATTATAATTTCATATAAACGTTAACCCTCGCGTCCACTAGCCGCGCCACGTAAACTTGTTATACGAGAATTGTTAGACATAATTGGAAAACGATGTTCCGTAGCTTCAATTTTCACCGCAATTTAGATATAACAATGATAGGATCTGCTGCTAACTGCTATCTAAAAGTTCAACTTATTTAATTTAAAAAATACAATCGATCCTGGATAAGCGAGAATCCAAGGGGCCGCGATATTTGTCTCGCTTATAGAGGTTTCTCTCTAATCCGAGTTTATCGCATATGAAGGTAGCTCTTCGGGACCAGAGAATGACGATCGCTTAAAGAAGTTTGTCGCTTATCCATGTACTGTAATAAAAATATCATTGTCTGATACTCACTAGCAATTGTTTTAAAAACCTCAATTTTTAAGCTTATTGGTTTGAATTACTACGATCTCCACGAATGTAGGTAAATAGTGAATATAGGTAAAACTACAATAGTTTATGTTACGAACATTTGGTAATATCCTAACATCAGTGACAAGGGAAATCGATTAGCCTAATGTGGAATGATGTCGGAACAAGTGCAATTGAGCCGCGTGATTTACGGCACATTCCGGACAGACCAGCGTAGAATGCGCGTTACGTCGTCCATTAATTATTCCTAACTGCCAAATACACTATAATGCTATACAAGTTAACAAGATAATTAATAGCGCAACATTATCAGTAACAGTATCTTAATAGGTTTTTCCTTTTTGGCGTACTTCGATAGGAAATTAATAGGACACTAACAAACTCATTGATGAAACTTGGAATCACATCAAAATAGGCATTGTATAAATCTGTTATAAAGTGACAAACGAGCAAGCGAGTTGCCTACCCTAAATTTAAATCTACGGAGGAGGTAAAGCACAGAAAGAAGATAATTCCTCTTCCTATGCGTCCTCTCCCCCGCCATATCCACTTCCCCTTCCCATCATTTCCTTATAAGAAAAGGATAGGAAGGGAAAGTGGACTAAATATAGGCCTCCGGCACCACACTCGGCTTGTGAAACACGGAATTGCTTCCATTTGACGCCTGTCTTCTGTGTGGTCGTGGTATTTCACCGGGCGAGCCGGACAATTCGTGCGATGATGTTGAATCTGGCTCTACCACTAAATAAAACTGTTACATAAAGTACAATTTACGAATGATGAACGTTTGGGTCTGGAATCTAAAACAATTTGATTATAGGTAATTAACAAAATATTAGGTACCTACTTACGCTGTTAACATTTTTAGGAGTAATATTGTCTGAGGAAAATGACAGACATTTAACTATTATAAATGCTGTGTAGGTCAAAGTATATAGTTTATGTAACACACGTAACTCTGAAATGGTTACATTGTGAGTAAGGGCAGCGAGCGAGGCGTGGCCTGGACACAGTTGGCGCGATGCCAAATGACATGTTACAAATCTGCCAGCGTTCACAATCGAAAACCGTGCTTTATCACTGCTTGCAAAAAATATACGTTCTTATACCACGATCTTAATATTAATGTATAACTTCCGATGCTAATAACGTTAAATTTGTATGGATAATGTTTTCTAAATCTATATGTACATCTAGTACTAAAAGAATACTTTTATACCGCTTGAACAGGTTTTTATCTTTATTTTCGTAAATCTCAGACTAATCTGTTTTAGTAATACAGTTGCTAAGATAAACGGTTTTCTTTGTCTTGTGCATCGTGAAAGCTTTAGTTATGTTTCATCTCGAGTTTCCACTGATATACTTACACAAATACATTTTAAGTATCTCAATTCTTCAAAGAAAATAAGATAATAATATTATTTTATCATATCGTTATTTTGTGAATTTAATCAACTTCTGTAGCTTGTGTATTTAATATTTTGCCAGCTTGTGAAAGCGCAGATGACCCAATTTCTAAACTGCAATTAGTGTAAGTCATGGCACTTTACTCTTGTAAATTTTCATTGTAATAAATGTTAAAGTTGTGTCTATGTTTGCAGAGCGCGAGCGCGTGTTGGCAGCGCGCCAAATGATATGCATGAGATCTGTAAAGCCCCGCTTGTTATTACAACAATATATGCATTGTATTCTTTTGTTATTAACAATAATAGCTTTATGGTTATTAATAGGGTGAGCGGACGCTAAGGAATTTCCTCTATGCCCGCATTCCTATAGTTATCTTCCTTGAGTTATTCAGATTTCAATATTTACGGAATTGGTATTTTTTTCTTCCGAGTTCCTATGACGAAAGAAACTTTATTTTGTTAATTTAGTTTTAACAGTTTTAGACTACATTTTGTTAATATTATTTAAGTATATGGTCAATTTTTCAAGTCAAACTGAACTGTAGAAAAATCTAATTTTATTAAAGGAAAAAATACGTCTTATTGATATTTTGTCGGAATTAGAAATGCATAGTAATATTTGCTAATAATTTATTAAATTAATTTGTTTTCCTGCGAACTTTAGCAATTTCAGAGAATATAATCATCACTTGAATAATGGGTATTTACAATAAATGTGTGTTGGGCCGTTAGGCCGTTGGGCCACCGAATGATGCTCTTCTTTTACTTAAATTGTCATTCATTCCATTGGAAATCGAAAACACCCGTCATAAATGGGCCTACGTTTTATTTGTACGCAATGTCCCAGGAAAAACAAATAAGTTTATAATAACCCCGTCTGTACCGATCGCCAGACCTTTCGTTATAGTATAGTACTAAATGATATACATAATATTGTTAATATAATAATATTAACAATATTATGTATATCATTTTAATACAAAATGTGCTTACCTTTCGCCAAATAGCGTTGTTTCAAAATTCAATTACCTATTCAGAAGAGCACTAATAGTCGTAGAAGAATAATAAACGATTGATTTTATTCATGCAGATTTATTCCATTCAGACTTCACTTTAATAGAGAAAAATAGTGGTATTATATGAGTTAGAACATCTATATACGAACGTGATTTAGTAGTCAGTCAGACAGCTACAAATAGTCGGTGGGTTAAGCGCAACTTTTAATGGGCGGCCCTTTTTTTATATTTTTTTTATTTTACAAAGTGGCAAACGAGCAAGCGATCACCTGGATTCGCTGAAAGCAAAGCGAACTCTGCCCATAGACATCTACAATTGCAGATGCGTTGCCTACTCTTAATCTACGGAGGAGGAGACGCACAGCAAGAGGACCTCTTCCTAAACGTCCCCTCCCCCGCCAAGTTCACTTCCCCTTCCCATCATTTCCTTATATGGAAAGGATAGGAAGGGAAAGTGGACTAAAAATATGGCCTTCGGCACCACACTCCTCGAACGAAACACGGCATTGCTTCCATTTAATGTCTGTCTTCTGTGTGGTCGTGGTATTTCACCGGGCGAGCCGGCCAATGCGTGCGAAGATGTTTAAGCGGGCTCTATCACTGTTAAATAAGGTTTAACAACTTAACTTTAATAAATGTATAACGTGTTCCAGGATGCGGTATCCCTGGGAGGGGGTGTGATAGGGGCGATGCATATCCCGGAGAAATGGTTCCCCGGGACAGTAGACCGATGCCTCAACTCACACAACATCATGCATGTACTGGTCGTCCTTGCAGTTTACTCCATGCACCAGGTATTTGAATATGCTTACTAAGACAAGTCATATACGCAGTCGCGTTTGACTAATTGCTTGTGAATAAAGGGCCTTATAAACATCGCGTTGGAATAATACCTTTACTTACAATCCAACTTTTATACTATTAGCTTTTGTATTGAGTGAGTAAAAATACAATTGAATAACTCATTGATTTTAAATAAATGATCATTTTAGAACAAAAACCCTTAAAGAAGGTTAAATAATTGTTATTTGCAATATTAGGCTTATCAGATTCGACCTTCGACATTGGAAATAAACCGTTAACCAAAACAACATCGTATCTAATTAGCTACCATGCCTAACCACACTGCGGATTATTCCTGTTTACGTTGACCTTATGAGGAATAATTGAAACCATTGATGTAAATAGTACGAGTATTAATAACTTCAGCACATTTTAACAAGCTTTATTTTCTACACAATAAGTATAACAAATAACGTTACTTTATGTAGGTAGTTCCGAATTGAACTTCTAAATCGCAAAGTTGCAGATAATAAGACTCTTTACACACATAGCCACCAGGTTTTAGTCTGTACCACTATAAAGCCTTGTACACACCAGGATAGTATTTTAGTCGAGTAGCAAGGAATTTAGTAACTAAACTTGTCCGAACAGCGACCTTTTAGTAGAGTAGATTAATAAATCCTTTGTTCGGATACTTTCTACTCGACTAAAATACTCGATTTAAAATACTATCTAAGTGCGAACAAGGCTTCAGCTTGTATAGCGAAAGTCGTCACATACTTAAATATCAGAATGAAGGGTACAACTGCACTTATAATCTAGTTGAAAGATCAGTTCAAAGTTAGTATTGTGTTCGTCATTTATAAATGTTAATTTTATTTCCAGGTGACGAAACTGGACCTGGCGTGGATGTCACGCGTGGACTGTGACGCGCCGCTGCGCCATCTTTGACGGTGATCGCCGTCCCCACAGCCCTGCCCTCGCCCCATACCCGTGATCAGCATACCATACAGTGTTTACTGAACTGAACAGTAACTATAAGGTGGTTGAAAAAAATCAAAAACTAGTGTCGCTTCAGTATTGGGAAATATGTTGTTTAAAAATAACATTTCGCAGTTAAATATATGTCAATTGGTTTAAGATAATGAGAAACGCTAAAAAAAACCCAAGAGCAAAATAAGAAAGAAAACAAGGAAAAATGTGTATCATAATAACACTACAGTAATATCTAGTTTTTAAAATACAGTATGATCTCCCTATTCGCGGTTGTTATGTTGCTATCTACCGTAATTAGGCAATCCGCGCATGTAAGGTGGTAATTTGTATCTAACTAACGGTGGGGCTACGATCCAAAATTACCTTAATAAAGTTAATTTAAAGCCGGCCTTTTATTATTTTTATGTCCGCGAAGTGTCAAACCGCGGTTAAGGAAACCGCGAATAAAGAGATTTTACTGCATTTATGTCTTCACCACACAATATAAACATTGATATGGTTAAATATAAATAATATTTTTAAATACATTTTATATGGTAACTGTATTGAACCGAATAGCAGGAAAACCATGTTTAATTTTATATATTTTTTTCGTAGTTGCCAGGTCAGACAATTAAAATGAAATTAAAGGCCAGTTCAGAAATGTTATAATAATACGAACAAACATTTTTTGTTCGATCGTTTAGCTTTTCATCTTATATGAATATACATCGAACCGGATGGCTTTCGATAACTAGCCGCGCCATCTGTTGATTGCTTGACGTCATATACAAAGTGGATTCAAATGCAATTAATACCGAACACGTGTTTTTATAAGTATAACTGTTCAATAGATATTGTTAATTCATTTTTCTATTCACTTCTGTTGGAAAATACGCTAAAAAATCGTGAATGATTAGTGAAGGTTATATCAGCTTCCAGTAGTAAAAGGTAAACTTTAAAAAAAAATGTTCCATAGATTAAATAAGAGAAGAGTCAGAGGACAATATGGCGGCCTACATACGCGTCGTAATTACACATTAATTGGTTTAATATTTAAATAGACGAGGTAACCGATAACAATAAATACTTTAATATTTGTAGCCATTACAATTACATTAGACATTTACGGCTATTAAAACTATCTTAGTTATAAAGTACAATTATGAAAAGTGTGATTTTACGCCAGAACTAGTCGATTATCCATTTTAAGTTTCTTAGAAAAATATAGATTTTTTCGTTGTAAGTTAAATGTTAATCTTTAGATGAATTTGTAAATTAATAGTTATAAATAAGCTTAATTAAAATATTGCGGAAACCACGCGAAGGCACACTTACATAGTGCTTCAGACAAAACAATTACATAAGTGAAAATTATTAAAAAAAAATGCTGTTATTTAGATATTCATATAGACTATTGGTATGTTAACATTTTAGTCGAGTAGCAAGCAATAGGTATCCGAACAAAGGATTTACTAATCTACTGTACTAAAATATTGTTGTTCGGACAAGTTTAGTTACTAAATTACTTGATACTCTACTAAAATACTACCTGGGTGCGTACAAGGCTTAAGTGCTACCGACTCACGCTATGAGTTCACTTGAAAATGCTGGTATGTGTTAAGGTCTGAATAACCCGTACTTTTGGGAATATGACAGGAAAAGACTCAATAATTAAACATGACTTATCATTTAAAATCTGCGCCTTGTAAAGTTTTGTCGTGAGTGGAATATTTTAAGTAAAATGTGTCACACAATTTTCCTACTTACTTCTTTTGATTGATTAACAATGAGTTTGTAGAAATCAATGTGACGAAGCATTTATTTCAGTTATTCTTAATATTATACCTATTAAAAAAATAACGAAATGCTAATTGCCCGATTACACTTACCGAGTAGAGTGGCAAGAGATCGCTCGAGCGAGGGACAAGCCAAGAGTCACTCGGACCATAGCTTTTTTTACTCGGCCGAGCACGGCCTCCCGGCGCCTTCGCCCTCTCTCGCTCGCTCGATAGGCGTAATAAGGGTATAATGCATATGTAACTATTAAAAAAAAACGACTTGATAACCTCCTTCTTTTGGAAGTCGCTTAATTAAACAATTTCAATTTTAGATCTCATTTATAAGTAAATATCCAGTAGATGTTAGTTATTAGTAGAAATTGATAGGAGTAGGTAGATTTCAAGCAATAATTCGGAAAGAAAATTATAGTAATATACAACTCGTAGGAAAATTACTAAAAATTACCTAGTTATATTGTTATTTATTTATTTATTTGTGCATTTTAGACAAAATTATTCTATCGCTATTTATTGTTTACTAACTAAAATGTACATTAATTTATTTAGATACAAAATAAAATGTAAAAACAATTATTAAATTCAAAGAAAAATCTAGATAATTATTTGTATAAAAATATGTTTTCATAAGTAATTTAATTTTCTGTAACTTTTCCTTAAAGTTTAAAGAAAGTTCAGCAAAAGTCTATGGCTGAGTCCTTTAATGATATTTACCAAGCTATTTATACATTTACTCTTCGCTATTTTTATCCGAACTAAGTATGTATATTTTTGGAACATTTATTAAACTGCTAATTAATGCAAATTAATTTTTAACATTTTAATCCCGAAATATATTTTAAAATGTGTATATCCCATGTTTTTTTTATTATTCAATTAAGTTTGACATTTTGTCCCGCTCTTAATCAATAAGTTACAGAATAATTTTCTATTTAAAACACCAATATCTAAAATATTATTGACAAAATATTGGCTGTTTTGTACAAAAAAGTAAGTTTTATTTCCATGCATGTAGAATATTTAATACTTTTCAAATCAAGCATTGGCGTTAAAATTGTTTTAATAATTATGAAATAACACGTTTAGGACAATTTTCCTTGTAATTTAATCAAAAATATATACAATAACAATTACGTGTCAGTTTACTTCCTTTTGTACGTTATTAGTTAGATTATTAATTATGTACGCAAAAGACGTGGATCATTTAGCTATGGTATCCAAAATCAGATCTTAAATATGCTTAAAAAATGGTTTTACACGATGAATGTTGCAAACCACAACCTCCATAAAGCTTTTGATCCCTCGATTTCGAAACAGTAAATATACAGGCAAAGATATATTATACTGTAGATGGAACACTCAATGCCTAAAAGTGAGGCATTTTCTTTGACCTCCGGAGGTCAAATGTAGGGAGTGTTAACCTCTAAATTACATTTGCCGACATAAAAAGTCGACCGAGTGTAACCTCTTTTCTCAAATTTAAGTTGTATTTCATAGTATTTACTAAAGTTTAATATTGCAATTGATAGATAAATTTTTAAAACGCTAATTAAAAATTTATAACAACCATAAAACAAAAATAGTCTTTGTTAAAAATTGTTTGGATTTAAATTGTTTTAAATAAAATAATAATAATTAAAAACGATAATTACCGTTTTTATGAATGTTTTAATTTATTCTACTGTTTATTTTAAAAATTAAAAAAAACACACAATTTCCCAAATTTTTTCATGATACTGGCAGGTTTTTTTTTTAATAATTTCTTTTTTGGCACGCTTTTTAACGTCAAATTAGTATGGAGTGCTCCCTCTATGTATAATATCTCTTTGTATACAGGTATTTACTTATTTCCTCATGTAAAGCTACTAAATTGAATACGACCTAATAATGTTTGTTTTCCACAGAATAAACTTTTTTAAAGTTTTCATTTGAAGCTGTTCTCTTCTCTACTATTAGATACAATGCATTAGTTATCAAATTAAGTAAAAATAATTAAAGTTAATTAGGAAATCTAAAAATAAGTATATTTTGCATAATTGTATGATCTTTATTTCAAATGATTGCAGTAAGTTAGTCGTAATGACCGCTTTAAAATATTTAGTAATTATATTTATTGGTAAATAAATCGAAATTGAGGTTATTAAAATATAAGACCATTTTAAAATTAACCAAATTACGCAATAAAGCGTTTTGTTATTTTAAAATTAAACCTTAGATAATTATTGTTGCGGGATTGTTTTATAGGCTGCAATTGTTGTGATGATTTAAGTTAATTATAAGAGTTAAGCAAAAATTAAAACAGATATATAAAAATACTTTTCAATTATTTACAACAACCTTTTATTCAAGTCTATTTTAATCTTAAAGTCCAAGTTGCCTTGAACAAGAACCTTATTATTTAGTTAAATATTGTATTATTTAAAAAAAAACATTACCATGGTATTCAACTACCTAAGACAATATTTTCTTCAAAAATAGTTTTATAATAACAATTTGTTTTTACAATGAAAACCCACGAGAACATTGATAAATAGGCACAAGTCTCCTTTAGAATTGTATACAAAGAAATTTATGTGTATGTGACATGAGGCGAATTTACTTCGATTCGATGAGTTATGTGTTTTAGGTTTTTCTGAGCAGAAATATTATTGTTATTAACAGTATAAACACATAACAAGCAATATTCCCGTTGGAATTTACTTTTACGTCGAAGCGATAAGAAAACGTTTAGCAAACACATAATTACGTATGATGTCCTTATTTTGCAGATAAACATTTAAATAATTAATAAAAACTCAACATTATGTTTATATGTATGTAGATATGATATTTTCAAAATGAAGATGAATTATTTTCGACGTTAATCAATTGATCTCAATTAATTACAGCATCTTTAATTATATTTCTCCTATTAAATATTATATATTATTTTATATGATATTACAAATATGTATGCATATTAAAATTGTATAGATTTTGAGGTGTTAACATTTTAATAAAATGACAAATAATTCACGTGTATCACTAAATGATATTGTAAATGAAAAAGGCGAACATATGAGTGATATTTGAGAGCAATATATCAGTATTTTAAACTTAACTTTTGTCCATAAGTGAGAAGTGGAAGTGTCGAGAGTTATTGCACTGTATTGGTTTTTATGATCGACAGTCGATTCTTAAAATTGTAGATGTTATTAAGGATATTAAAGTTTATTTCCATTCCATTTAAACTATATTTTATTTAATACCCAAACGTCCATATACATGCCATAAAGCCTTGTTCGTTCGAGAAGCAAATAGCAAAATCCGAACAAAGTTTTTACTACTGTTCGGACTCGTTTAAGCCTAAACCTACGCACTATGGTAGTAATATAGTATCTAAACGTGTCCGAACAGCAACATTTTAGTAGAATAGATTAGTAAATCCTTCGTTCGGATACTTGCTACTTGCTACTCGACTAAAATACTATCCTAGTGTGTACAAGGCTTAAGAGCTTGGCGACAGTGGTGCATAGGGGCGGCAGTGACATGACCAAATGGTGACATTTATTTTCTGGCCGAATCCCTAGCGCTGATGGATCCAGTGTTATGACTCTTCGAGGACAGGTATGAATGTCATATGACAACAAATCGATTTAAAAATGTCATAAATAGATATGTGGTTGAATTTTTGCAACTTCAAAGTAAAAATGCAACTTTATTGCATTTGACTTTTTTCTGATTTTATTTTAGCAATGCAACGCTTGTCGGGTTACACTAATGACAATATCCACTGTGGAGACTAGACCAACGCACATGTTACTCAAATACGTCTTATCAAAGATAATAATATCGCGACTATGGCACAAGTAGATAAAACTTTATTTATAATTAATTTGGATTATAAGAATATCTAGTGTTACGCTAAAACCAGTGAAATATGTCCACGTTGATAAACGGAAAATTAAGACAAGTTAATTTTATAAAATCTCATGCTAAGTAAATGTCTACACACAACCAAAAGCACAGGTAGGATGTAAATTACTCATATAATAAATGTAAGTCGTTTATATTTGTGTAGATTTAAGAATGATAAGCTAAATGTATGTTTATTGATTATTACAAATATATATTAGACTAATATTTTGATAATAAAGCATGTACCAATACATGAATTACATAGGTCAATAGTGTATGCAGAATTGCAGATACTGCAAGTATGGTAAGTATATCTCCTAGAAAAAAATATAATGAGAAAAACCGGGAATAATGTCCAAAGGAAGCATAGGGAACAAAATGATAAAATTCTAAACCTTATAATGAATAAAAATATTCAAACAATAAGGAACAATTAAATAAATGAACAATAAAGTGTTGTCGCGCGCTTGGTTTTCCGCGAGCGTCAACTACTACAAATACAAGCGAGGAGCGTCGGCGCGGAGAATACCGAAGCCATGGCCCGCCGAGAGAGGTCGTTACTGTGCGTCGTCGTCGCGCTGTGCGCGTGCGCGTGTGCCGCTGCGCGCCCCGACCACCCGAACCATCATCCGATACAAAAATTAGAAACGGGTGAGTAAGTAAACAATAATGTGTAAATTTATTACAGAGACAGGAGATTCGGTTCCCAACTATGAAAATGTGTCAGTTTCAAATTGATATTTGCTTGTTTTTTGTATGGTGTCGAATACGATAAGCAATAACGATGCGCCGTCGTCTCGTCTCGGAACTAATTATGTGACTGAACTTTGTTGAGGGTAATTCCGTTAAATACTAATTAGTAAACACGCACTGCGCGAGCGCAAGGATACTGCTTACATATTCCGCTTTGTTTATAACTTTTAGTGACAAACTAAGTATATCGGAGAAACCGACTCAGACATAAATGCAAACAAACTATTATAATATAAACATAAACGCAACTGACATTAACTAAAATCTTGGCTCGAGTAAAAACCAAACTCGTTTCCAGCGATTACTCACGTCTTTGGAGGTATAAAGACTTTGCCTTGTAGAAAAGGCTCGGGTATTTCCGATAAATGTTCAAGAGCGCATATGTTACAGAGTATTTCTTTAATAATAAGGACTTTTAGTGTTGCTATCTTTGTTGACATTATCGTCAGACGTCCGCGACCTCTTATCAAAGTGTCAAAGCACGCGTAGACAACAAGTTCATTTATTTTTGTGCATTGAGAAAGAGATAAGTGGTCGAAGCGTCAATTATAAAACCTGTCACAATCTTAAATGTTTTGTAACTTTTTTGATACCGGTTTTAATCTTGATGCCAAACTACCAATTAAGATTAAATATTTTTTTTTATTAAAACAAACACTACAAAGTGTCCTACTACACTAGGGACAGGCGACTTTATAGTAACTTGTAAAATCAATACACTAAGAAGTATCTATTATCCGCAAATTAAGTTCAAGGTCACGGGGACATTTCGACGCAAAAAGATTTCATAAATATTTCATATCCTCCTTCAAAATTCTGCCTATTATTATGATTTTAGTGGCACCTTATTAAACTGGTTTTAAGTATTTAATCGTAGAATCGTGTTTTCAAGTTAGTCATTCTGCACTGCTTTATTGTTCTATACTTGTGCGAAACTAGCATTGCTGAGATTGAAACTGTAACTGGCAAACGGCAGCAAGCTGTAACCATGGCCACGGCAAGAAGCACAAACATCCAATTAGATATTGGAGACGCACGATGTGAGCCAATCATCGCGATCTAGACGGTCCATGAAGAAAGTATGGTCAGTTTCTTGATATAACTCCAAGTTCCTGTTGTGCACTAAGCAATAAGAGTTCCAATAATAATAGAAAAATATCTTTGACGATAAGAAAAGTAGTCATTCAAATGCACTGCAATTAAACTTATAATCGATGTGTCATTTGCGAGCAATTAGCGGACAACTTGTTTACTATAACAATGAGGACGGAATGACACCACATTTGCCTCTTATCTATTGACACAAAATTACACGTCATTAAAGTTTCCTTCAGCGCGATCTTCTCCAGTTAACTTGAATACCACGCATTATAAGTTGCTTCATGTAGCCTGGCGATACTGAGAAGTTTGCTTCACAAAACAATATTTGTTTGCTTATACTATTAAGATAGAAAGCCGATAGGGTTATATTAAAACAATTTATACTAAAACTTTGGCACGTAACAGCTTCATTTACGAAAAACCTTTTATTTATTGATCATATTTTGTTGCTAGTCATTATGTCCTTTGTTTGTGGCTAAATATCTATTATAGTAATAGTAAATAGTTAGTGTAATTAAAACTAATAGTCGCAATTTCTCTAAAATGAATAACGTAAATGTAATTAACATACTATAATGCAATTATCCATGACTTAATGGTATTTCATAATGAGTGATTATTATTCGCTACTTATTCGTTTTATGAGGCAAGACGTCCAATTTATTTATGTACATATGACGTACGTAGTAGTGACCCATGATGGGCTCCATTTTCCACAACTCCACGACTAACGCGTATTTTGCGTGACTTCACATCTATCTTTGAATTTCTTTGCCGATATGTGCTGGTTGCATCACGATGTTTTGCCTCAGCGTAAGTACGTAAGAGAATTTTTCCTGAGATTTTTTCTGACTGTTATTATACGGCATATTATGTTTAGTCATGGAAAATGAACTACTCGTACTCACATAAATACTAGACATAATTTTCTGGATTTGATCTTGCCCAATATTATTATTACTTAACGACGTTTTAAGAATGGGAGACATTAAAAATTAAAAAAACAATGTATCATTTTTCGCACCAAAGGTTGAAAGGAGTGCGACAAAGGTTATTGTATCCGTCTATTGTAAATGTTCACGATAGTAATAACACAGTGTAAATAAAATATTATGTTTTATATTCGTGAGAGTCGATTCTATTGATACTATACCAGTCTTCACATCTATATATGTTATGAAACGTCATCTCTGTGCGTCTGTACCAATGTGATAAAATGATACTGAGCGAATTTTATTCGGTTTCAAGAGGTGTTGTTCCGAAAATGCATCCTTATTGTTTATCATTAGATTTGACTAATTTTAGTTGAATTTGGCAATACGTCGAAATTTATTTTATCGAGACGGGATCCACTTTTATATAAAAATATTGGCAACGGCAAAAATATTTTAGTTAGATGATTATTGGCTAAGTACATAAAATTAATTAGTTCAATAAAGATAATCATATAGCCTAGAATCATCATCGATATCATTTTAGCTATTTAACAGAATCAAAAAATATTGCCTAGCAATTTATGGATACCTATTTACGCCAGGTGAAGATATCCACATTGGCAACTCGATGGGCCTGGGCAGTTGGGACCGGGAGGAGACCGAGGACCGCGCGTACCGGCCCGTCAATGAGCGGTACCCGCACGCGGTGCTCTTCGGCGGCACCTGCGGCGGCACCATCATCAGCCCCAAATGGATCCTTACGGCTGCACACTGGTATGTACCTATACATTTTTAAACTGTGGGATAACCGTCCACAGCCGTAACACAAGCGAACTACTAAAAACGCACGGTGACCCGGGAATCCATGCTCAAAATACAGATTTAAATGACTCCAAATCATGATTCTTCAAGTAAACCTAATACTGAATTATCTGTGCGTCATATTGTTCATAAATCGACGATCATTTAACACAATAAAATAATACTTCCAATTTGCATATAAAGAAGGTAAGTACCTATTTGTTATTAATTCAAAAGGAAAACCCCACGTTATTGAAAACATACTATCAATACGAGCATTATTATTGTTGTTAGTTAATTAATGTACCGTCAGCGAAATTGATTAAAAACAACTTTATGAATATTTATTGCAACGTATTATAAAGAAAATATAATAGCACAGTATTCACACATAAATAGATTTCATATGCATTTTGTATGTTTGTATTTTGGTAGTCGTTTTATTGGCTTATAAATATAGGTTTTAGGTAATAATCAGGCCAGTTAAATTAAGCGCTATCTAAGCGCTTGTTATAAACATTTCTTGATTTTAAAATTATATTCCTAAACACGTTAACAAATATTATACAGATAGTACAATAAATAGAGGGCTCATCACGAAAATGTTTTATGAGATTTGTTGTTATGCTTCAACTACAGTAGACAATGAGCAAATCAATTACTTTGTCAATGACGTTGCGAAAGTTTTCCCGCAAACGTTCATGATAAGCCTTTAGGAATATTATAGCTTTATTTAAAATGCGTCACGTACTCGCAAGGCTTTGTTTTTTGTGATTCATAAAGATATTTGTCGCTGTTACCTTCTTGTCTGTTTTGATGTCTGTATCAGTAAGTACGAAACTTCCTTGTCTTTGATGCGTCATGATTTTTTATTGTAAACAATATAGAAATACTAGAAGTGGTATTTTTGATAAATATGTTAATTGACACACAGGCTTCGTTGCTCGACTTCAAGAAATAACGAATGTCTACTATTAAGTACTTTCCTAACATTTCATAATCTGCGATTGCCAAATGCTACTCTACTTCTGTTCTACTTTGAACAACAATATGGTAACCTAAACGTACTTAATATTGCTTTTTTATTTTAAACATATCCGGTTCATCGGTTGCGTGTGATACAGGTTTAAAACATAATCCCAGTACGATATTAATAACTCTTAATGTTGTGTCGACTCTGACGAAGGTCAATATAAAACAGAGACCTAGCACGAAAATTTTGCTACAAAGTATTCGTAGTCATCGCCAAAATTTATATTTTTGTGGACCGGATACGGCTTAACCCTTAAATGCCTAATTTACGATTTTTGTTTTTTAATTTCGTTGGAAAGAATATTATACAACAGTATAATACGTACAGCGAACCTATAAAAAACTAATAGTAATGTGAACATTTAGTTTAAAAGATTGATATCAAAATTGATACTCTGGGTTATTAAGGGTTAAAAGCGACCGTCTTTTGTCGCTGACTACAAAAATATTCTGGCTTTTCGTGTTAGGCCTCAGGTCATGAAACAGACGTACGACGACTTTACTATTGTAACATATATTTAATAACTTAAACGGATAATAAGACAACAAACTCCAGTTTTCCTGAAGTACAGTTCTGCGAAGTTTAGTTTCACAAGTTTGGTCACGATTACAAAAAACCCAAGTTCAAAACTTGTCTTCTTTATGTTTTCAAAGTTTTTTTTTTAATATATTTAAACGTCATGTGTTTTAGAGTTAATACGATATAACGAATTTCTCAACTAGTTCCACACGAATGATAAGTTCCAGGAAAAAAAATACATTGTTGAAATAAGACAAAGAATTGTTTTGCTTCAAGTCATCACATATTTATGTCTCAAGGATAATCACTCTTGTGACTTGTAAACACTGATTGATATTCACAAGAAACGACAGTATATTATAGTCAGACAAGGATACCTGAACTGGAAAGAGACGCGCTGCTATCGCAGATATGCCAGAGCATAAGTAAAACCAAACTTTATTTTTAAACGTCTTTTTCTCTCTTTTTTTACTCGTAAAGTCGTTGCAAGCCTCAGTGTTATCGGCGCCGTCCTACAACTGTTTCGATAGAAGTGAAGACGTGTTACGCTCTTATCAACTACGAGAACCGCGCTGCATGTTGATGATCAAGCAAAGATTATGTATCGATTTGCTAACAAATGTATATCTTTATCCAGCTCAATCGAGGATGACAGCGAATATCCAACGTGGCAATCGGAAGGCGGTGCGGAGCCGGGTTGGCAAGAAGTTGATAAGTGCGCGATAACCTTAAATCTCACGCACCCTCCCAGACGCCGTTGGACCGCTCCATCATACGTCAATAATCAGGGCAATACCTCGGGGATTTCCTTGTTATGATTCTATTGTGTGGATACGCAATTCATATTCATAATATTTATATTCTCAATATTATATATCAAGGATAATGAATAACGTCTACATTATAACAAGTAACAATTATCTTGTTTGTAATAAATAACGACCACATGAATTAGAATAGGTAAATTCCGTATTATTGTACGGCGTATTGTTATTAGGTACGACTACAATATTTAAACTACTTCCTCGCGGGAGATTTAGTTTGCAATGTCGATTGAATTGTGCGATCGACCGTAACCCGAAATATGTCAAAGATATTTGATAATAATGGTTATTGTAAGCTTTTAACAAGATCGATCTAATCTCAATATCCGTACCTATTTAGTAACATGCCATTATATTCTCCGTTTCTTATTATATTTGTGTACATCCATAACGAATGACAGGAAGCCTACTGCTTAGTATTAGGTAACGAACGATTTAGTAATTCTTACCAGTTTATTTTACTATGCATTAACATAAGCCACACTATGGTCGCAAACGTTACGTGTTATATGATAGATTTTCCAGTTTTTAAATTGCATAGTTTGTTTGTTTTAAGGAATACCTCTCATGGTCTGGAAGTTCAGAAGATAAGTTTTGAGTAATTTAATGTGAAATGTATTAAATTTTATGCAGCACGCTATTCACTGGCGGCAAGTACGTGCTAGCCGGCACCAACAACTCTGAGGACGGCTCCGGCGTGACGCGGCGTGTAAAGCGGCTGTACGTACACCCACGCTTCGCTGTCGGACCCTACTGGCTCAACGCTAAACGATACGACATCAAACAGGTAAGAACAATAACCTTAATTACGTTTTTCCACTGGCTATATGAAAATGAAAAATGGTTTATTGTCATCTGAAAACCTAAAACAATTTGATCCAGGATCCTCGCACTTAGGCGCAGCCTGTATCGCGAGGATCCAGATATGTTTTTATATTTCAAATGACGGGACCACGACTAATAATGAAAATGTAAAATAACATTCTGGTGGCGCCACCGTTGCACTGTTAACCGAAAAGTGGAAACTGAGACCATTTTTATTATAATAAAATAGAAAATGTTAAGTACGTAACTATGTTGCAACGATAACCACCAGAGTCCATGTACGTGCGATTATTCTTTAAATATTGTGTCATCAGGTAGGTGCGAGGTTTGACTTCCTCCTGGCGGAATTGGAGCAACCCCTCGAGCTGGACGGTGTGAAGATAGCCGCTGCAAAACTCAATGACTTTCCTAACCTTATTTCGGGTATCGACGTTGGTTACGCTGGGTACGGAGCCGAGCATCACGGGGTAAATATTCATTCAAATAAAACTTTAATTTGTCAAAATATTTGTTTTTTTCGAAAGCATAAGTACATAGTGATTATAATAGGTGAAAATGTGGGTTGCTATTGGAATAATTTCATTTTTTTTACCGTAATAAAACTTTACATTGATAAACATTTTCATTATTTGCATAGTTATATATTTAAAGTTATTAATGAATTTGTCAGGAAACGATGCGACACGAAATGCACGGCATGGACCTGACTTTGCTGCCAGAAGAGGAATGCGGCAAATTGGAAGAATACGACTCTCAAGACATGATTTGTGTCAGAGGACGAGCGCCTAGATACGACTCCGCTTGCAATGTGAGTTGCCCTTCTAATACACCCACGATAAATACAATAATAAAAACATTAAGATCTTAATTGTGCAAATGAAATATTAATAGCTTAATGAGTTTGGCTTAACCTCGAAATAAATATTGCATTATTCTTTACTTCATATTAACTTTATACGACAGAGTTGTAACAATTCAAATGTGTTTTATTTTAACGGTCATTGCAATTTTCCACCATTTGCATTCAATTTGTTAAGCATAAAATAAATTGCGAAATACATCGAGAAACTATAGAATAATATGTAACTTGGATTCAATATAAAGCACTATATATTAGCTGCTATCAGTTTTTACTATTTATTTTCTTAAAATGGATAAAGCGAGCACAAAGATCACCTTCCTTATTTGCACTCGTTCTCTTCGAAAAAAAGAAATAAACGTCAGTGAACACCATGTTGTTTTTTATTCTTTACCAGGGTGACAGCGGCAGTGGGATTGTGGACAGGAAAGGCACGCTGATCGGGATAGCATCCTGGGTGGAGAACGACGCCTTCGAATGCCGCAACGGCGCCATAGTATACTGCTCCAAGGTGGCCGCGGCGCGCCCCTGGATACGCAAGATTACCGGCATCTAAATTACATTAGTGAAAACCACTAACACTATGGCTTCATTAGACCAATGTTACGCAAAAAACGGCCTTACGCCGAAAAAAAAGTTCCTTTTTTGAGCGAACTCAATGAAGCCGTTGGGTTAGAAACTCCATATTAAATGAAGAGAAAAATAAGATTGAGTTCAGTCTCTGACAGTTAGATATTTCATAATTTAATTGAGTATATGCATAAAATTATAAATGAAATAGCAAATGTAATTACAGAGTACTCAAGATCAGTAATATTAAAATGTCTATTTATATTCAAACAAGTTTGCTTTAGACTTTCTAATATTTTTTCTAAAACAAGGACTCTAATTCTGGAATATAAGTTTATAACTTGTATTTTGCAATATCTAGGAACTATTTTAGTATCTAGTTAGGAATGCAAAGATTTTAGATTAAGAAATAATGTAAATAAAACAATTTATTAACTTTACACGTAGTAAAGAAAGAATTTGAAGAACTAGTTTTTAGTTAAGTGTTGAGTAGATTAAAAAGTTTTAATTTTTAATAAGTACACAAAAAGATGTTTAGCCCAAAACCGTTGAAAAGTTAACTGTCGTATATTTTACAATACAAACTGAAATATTAAATATATTGTTTTGTCTTTAGACATTCCATTGCTATTATGCTAGTCAATTTCGACTCTCTTATTATGTTTTGTTGATAATTTAAGAGCTACTTATATCCTATAAGGGGCAATCTTAACCCTTGAGGGTCTCGGCCCTCCACAAAGTCTTTTCATTCTTAGTAATATTTTGTAAGGGCAAAGAATACGAAGCTGTGAGTTTATGTAATTGTTTTTTTTTCCTAATAAAATTCTGCAACAAATGCCCTTAATGTAACAACATTAAGGGCATTTGTTGAGATAGTTCTAACCAGTAGAGGTTTTTAAAAACCTCTGCGTTAATTTCAATATTATATTTAGTTTTTTGTATACATAAACTAAACAAACTTTATTATTACATTGTTTATTATTTAATTAATCGTCTTTAAAACAAACTGTATCTGAAATTATTTATTTTTTATCTCTGTCCACTCCATTCAACACTTTTAATCCTTGTTTTATATTTGTTCTAAGACACAAATGTCGACATTTTGTAATTTTTTGCAAAAAATAAATAAATAAATTAACAAAAACAGTTTTATTGTTATTATAAAAAAGCATTTATTCCATCAAATAAGGTTTAATGTGGATCAACTGGCATGGGTTAAAGCGAAATAAAAACAACCCGCAAGTTCCTGGAAATTTAATGACTTTAATAGAAGAATAACTAAATTAAAACAGCAAGATAGAAGAAAAAAAATCATTCATTATCAACATCATCTTTATCTGATTATATTTAAGCAAAAGACCAAAATTAATCAATGACCTAACAAAATATACAACAAAAGTCATTAAATAATTAAGTCCAACCGATCGGCCGTCTCCCGCGCGCGTGCGCCGCACCGCACAATCACGCACAATCATACAACTTACAATTTTGAATAATAATGTGATTAAAAAGAAAAAAAGCTAAATAATTGTTTCCTACTTATATAATGTGTAATAATATAAAGTGTCGACTACTTATAAACGTACAACTATCCATATGCTTACATACAATTTTCACACAGCGGAACGGAGGGCGGTACCAGAGTGATGTCTCCCTTCATTTGTTAGGGATGACCGGACACAACGTCTATGCGATTAATGATATACATTAACCATGTCTTTTTCAAAGCGTTTAATCAAGTGTTTGTTTTAAATATTTGTAACAATATGTACAAGAAATAATATATCGATGTTGTTTGTTCAATTTCCATGTGACATGGATGTCGCTGTCAGTGCATGGATCATCCCGCGTGCGGTATTCCCAGGCGGCTAACATCCGGTACACGAAAATAGCACACAGTGGTGGTGTTCCAAAATTTATGCAAACAATTTTATTAATAAAGAATTATATACAAGTTAATCTATCATACATTACACGATGCCTTTTCAACATTAAATTTTCTTCAAGTTTTTAAATCTGTGAGTAGCAAAGAAATGCAAATTTAACATAGCGTTAAGAATACCAATAGAAATGTTGAATCGATGTTCCGAGTGTCGCTCGCGGCGGCCGAGCCCGGCCTCTGCCTGCGCGAGTCTTACGCCGCGTGACAAACGTCAAAGCGACAACATCCCAAAGCAAGTTACAATGCTGACGTCCCGAGGGCGGTCGGCCGGACGGTCGGCCGGACGGTCGCCGGACGGTCGCCGGACGCCGCGCGCCCTCACCGCTGTCCGACCGGACACTGACACTTGCGCTGTTTGTTAAACGATTCGCATACGACTTACATTATTTGGGAGCGTTAAATGTTTTAACATTGAAAACACTGCAAATTATTAAGTGGTTTAATATTTCTAATATTAGATTTTCTAAATTTTTATTGTATGACATATCTCGTAAAATACTAAAGAAAAAAGTATAAGAGCAAACAACTATAAATTTACGACATATCTTGCTAAAATGAATACAAACTTAAATGTTAAAGCTACACAAAATTATTTCAAAAGGAAGTGTTTGTAGCTAGTGCCGGCCGGACGCGCGCCGCGCCCTCGCCGCGCCGCCGCCGCGTGCTGCACGAGCGGAGCACGCTCCCCGTTGGAATCGTAACAATGTAGCTTTTTTTGGACTTTTCATTTTTTTTACAATATATAGGATTTGTTTTCTATAATTAATTATATCTAATATTTACAATGGAGGTGAATGGACATATTCAAACTCTAAATATTATCTCGAAGTAAATTAAACCAGAAATTCCTACCCAAAACGAACATTATCTACAATTTTTTTTAATATAAACGGAGACGAGGCGATCGGTGAGATGCTCGTAGTCGACGTGAGAGCGATGTATCAATACCGGACTTGAAATTTACAAAATAATATGACTATTATTAGCGTTTACTTCGACTAATCTATATAGCATTTATTGTACTGCAACAATACTAATGTTTTATTTAAATTTAGTAACTAGACGCCAATAAAATCATCGTCGAGAACCAGTTAACGACGGCGAAATTCCAAGTGTCGTATTTCGTATGTATTCTCTCCGCGCTCGTCGTAACCCGATCGACCGATCGCCCAATCTCCTTCAAAAGCAAAACTCTCACAAACAAATCTAACACATAGATCGAGTGTGCGTTTCTGTCTATCGCTAAACTATAAACTACGCAGAAAAATAGTCTCTGTAAGAACG
>QDHC01002842.1:2470865-2507375 GCA_013186455.1 Papilio dardanus tibullus
GCGCAGAACAGCCCGCCGCAGCGGCACTCGAAACCTGCGCACGCGCACAACACACCTCTTATACACCACATATCATTGTACGATATCAAAGTTATGAACAAAATATCTACGATATAATTGTGATGTTTCAATTGTCTGTAGTTCACAGTGGTCGAAATACTTCGATAGCACGTGGAGCAATTTCAATTTCCATGTAGTATATCAATAGATGCTAGATGGAGCCGCACCGTGTATAACCTCATTGACCGAGACGACAGCGCGTGCGGGCCGCGGGGCGCGGGCACATCGATACAAAATCACGTTTCATTGATAAGGTTTGCTTTCATGACGTCAATGCAATCGACTACGCCACAACGGAGCTAATTCTAGACCCTATTGTATTCATAAACATTCTATTTTGAATGTATTTTATAAAAAAAACTCTCTTACTGCTGCACTCGATTGTACTATAGTTTGATAACTAAAGCAATGTTAGGTTTTGTATTAGAAATCTACCATTAAGGTCGTAGTAAAAGATGGATTAAAAACCGAAATTAAACAACTGGCATTTATTTCTGCCTATTACAACATTTGCGTAACACAGCTTTCCGTTATTTGAGTTAAAGGTATTGTAATATTTTCTTAGGCCAGATATAAAGATCTTTCAGACTCGGTAAGCTGACTCTAAGATAGTAAGTCATGTTGATCTTGCATGTTTAGATAAGGGTTTAACAGAGTTTATAAATATGTATCAAATACACTGACGTTGTGTATGTACGGAAACCTCCAACGTTATTAAATAACCTTTTGAAGTGCACGCTATCAATTTCTCAGTATAAATACGTTCGTTGCGCAACCAATGCCCACATTAGAATAGCGTGATAAAATGTACACGTGTCAATTAATTATTTAATAGTTGGTATTACTATTGACGTCTCGCATTTTATGTCAACTATTTGAAAAATAATTAAATTTTATTGGATAATTGAGGTGCAATTGTCAGTGATATACTTTTATTATTTATTTGACAACTTAGGCATAAACTGTAATGTATTTCTTTTAGGTATCAAAGTAGGGCAATGCAAATATAGGTTATTGAACTTTGCGGTTGACAAGGCGCTGGCCATGCCAACTTAGCAAAGAAGAAAGCAATAGTAGCGTGTCAAGCTTACCTGTGAGTCCAACCTTCTTGCGGCAGACGGCGCACCTGTTCTTTTTCTTCTTGTCCTTGCTGGGGTCCTTGTCGTCGGCGTCAGTGTCCGATGCGCCGGTGCTCGCGCCGCTCGTGCCCGCCCCGCTCTCCTCTTCTAACTTCTGAAATATTCATAAACACTACCTGAATTAAACATTCAACATGAATAATACGAAATAATAATAATAACAGCGATAAAGAAATTCAACGTAATTTAAAAATAAACTTCAGAAATATTTGTGTTACACACATAGACGGCACGAAAACATATGAAAATAAACGATACTAACAAATAATACATTAGATAAAACCTAAAATTGTAATAGAATTGATAATCGAGTAAAAAAAACACCCGAATAAAAGAATATGTTTCTGGTATTAAGTAAAAGTGCAATGTGTCGTTTCACTCCATGTTAATATTAAAACAATGACACGTTGCGACCAACCCTTTTTAGGTTCTTTTTGACACCGGTCAATGGGGAACGTTCATCCTTCTTATCGAATTTGACCGCCGATTGTTTAATCTTGTCCCGAATGTCGTTCGCTTTGAGAGGTTCGACGAAGTCATTCTGTGTGGTGTCCGGGGTGGGTTCTATCTTGTCTTTCTCGACGGCCCCGTCGGGGGCGGGCAGGGCGTCGTTGATCTCGACGCCGCGCCGCTTGCTCTGGAAGCTCTTGGACCGAGACACGCTGGTGTCGTCGGTGCCAGAGTTGTTATTGCTAGATTTACTGTTACGACGCAGAGCTTTCTTCAATATCCTCTTCCCTTTAGACTCTTTCTTGCTGGGATCATTTTCCATTATTCAAGTTTCATTTTCTCAGTTTTGACATGTTGACTGCAAGCAAAATACGTTTAAAAACTAAACCATTTCACTTGTACCGTATTATGAATTATAAATCGATAAATACGTATTAATTGTTACCACATAATGTCGCAAGAACGGATTTGACGTGTTATTCGACCGACTCGCAACGGTAACTTACATATTTCATTTTTTATTTTGATTTTTATTGTAAAATTAATATTTTTATATAAAGTACGGGTTTAAAAATTTTCTTCGATATATCAATAACGTCCACTTGACATATATTTATTTTTAAATTAAAC
The DNA here is from genome assembly GCA_013186455.1 of Papilio dardanus tibullus. Lineage (NCBI taxonomy): Eukaryota > Metazoa > Arthropoda > Insecta > Lepidoptera > Papilionidae > Papilio > Papilio dardanus. The sequence goes on from QDHC01002842.1 coordinate 2,473,145, forward strand.
GTCACAATGTCAAAACGAGAGCAAAGAGTTTCATTCTAGTGGTAAAGTTGTTTCATACACAACAGTGCGCATTTTGCTTTTCATGCAACTTCACCCACACGGCTGCACGCGTCACAATTCTTTGCTTCGCGTGACTTGTCTGCGTTTCTCATTACTTAATAACATTGCACACAAGAGCTAGCTCACTATGAAAATCGTCATTTTTATATCTTACACTGTTCGTTGTGTTGCTAAAAGTTTATTAGTTCTTGTAATCACAAGCTGTGAGTACTCCTATCACTGCAGAAACAGACAAACAAAAACATGTTATTCCTCTCATAAAAGTAAGTTTTGCACAAGTATTTCAGGACTGGAAAATAACATCAATAAAGAGCGGAATGGATAAAACATTCGGTAAAGAGCAAATTAAGATTTACCTGAAAAACAATAAACATTAATGTTTATCTCATTAAATACATATAATGGATAAAAGTTATTTTTCCCATGCACTTGTTCAAACTTTTCGTAAATATCTACTTTCTATCTTAAAATCACCGGGAAATAAACTATAAAATACTGTATAATTAAAACAAAAATTAAATGTAAAGCAATGATAATACTGATCAATAATAGTATTTGCACTACATGCTCACGTGAAAGTGCAAATGATAACACGAAAGACGACCAAATGTATCGCAATTGCATAACAGAGAAGTGACTCATGTGGTATATAGCTATAGCAAGCTGTTACTATACAGAGGCTTTACTTATAAGGCAGCGTATGCACAAAGCAACGTCCATTGTATGTAGGCAACCGAAACACGCTGACCAAGCGGACGTTGTAAGCAGTTTGTGAAATCACAAAGACAAGATGTTTATGTTCAAACTTATATGAGTCATCCAAATTCCTACAATCAATTTTGAAATACTTAGCTAAAAGTAGAAACCTTTAAAGCTATACATTTGATGCTGATAATTTCTACCACACTCATTGTTACTATAACATGCTAAAACATCGTTAAGTTGTAGTATTTGCCTAAAACAAGAAGTTTCACAAGTGTACAAGTCTGCACATATTTCTATGTGAAACTTTCACAGTTCTTACTACTGCACCATGCAACAAGCGTGCCAGCAATAAACTTCTGGCAATGTTATGGCTTATCAATCAAGATATGTATTGTATTGTAATACATCAAACTGAGGTTCTTATATTTTGAGTGTATAAATCCGTCGTGTTGCGAGGCGTGCCTATAACAATAATAATTCACGGGACGTGCTACCCGCACGTGTAAAGTCACGAAACATTGAGGCGGTATGTAGCTGACGTACCAAGAATGATGAAACTCGATAAGTCGCTTATACCCGTTTGTGTCTACTAAGTGGAAAAATTATAACGGCCACAAGCATGAACACAGTGTTATAGAAAATTAAAAGCAACAAACACGATGTCAGAACATTTTTTTTAATCTACAACAGTATTAAAAATAGGCACGAAATTAATAAAAATACAAGCAATTATTTTTTAAATATAATACATTCTCAATTTTGTTGTTATAGTTATGTTAAAGTGATATCCATTGATTTACGCTTAATTTGACGCGTAAAGTTTTATCACTTTTGTCAGGGCGAGCACGATTGCATGAATTATCAAGTTCTGTCTCACGGTAAATCATGCTGTTACTTAATTTGATTCTGCTGTATCAGTACTTTCCGGCGCATACTTTTATTGAAAGTAGGTATATAGTTCATGAAGGGATCAATTGACTTTCGGAAGACTTTTTTTTTCGAAGCATTTGAGGCAACTTGATAATCGTAACAAACAAAGGTATAACGGCCTCACGTCTGTATGTGTCTGCGGCTGCACTGGCAGGCTGGGCACGGTGGGCACGGCGGCAGCGAGCGGCGTAGGTGCGGGCGCGAGCGCGGGCGCGGGCGCTGGCGTGGGCGTGGGCACAAACGACGTCGCAACCGGAGACGGCGTGCTCGCCGGCGGTTGCTGCTTCTTTTTTAATGCCTCCTGGAAACAATTAATATAAACAGATTAGACTTTTGACTCGTATTTTTGTTTATTAAAATTTAAGCACATACATAATGACAATACTCCTAAGTCAATAAAATTACAATAACAAAATCAAAATGACTGACTTAACACGTTTCATATCGCTGCTTCCTATGTTAGTGAATTAACTAGGAGATTCGGTGGCACTGAATGTGTTAACACTATTTTTATGACCAAATAACTTGTGCAGATTTTCACTTCTAGTGTAAAAATGAATGAAAGAACTCTAGAAACGTGAAATAATGGTCCAATAATACATTCTTCATTGTCAACTACGACACCAGTGAGTTCCGACTATCACCAAAGCGTGCCTCTTTGTTACAAGTTTTTTGGTGAAACTTTATAATATAAACAATTTAACATAAAAGTCTTTTGTTGTAAGAACGATTCTAAAGTCGTTGGGCAAAAAATATTTGTAAGAAAATTATTTCGACGTTGGGTATTGAAAAACTAGCCACGACGCAGACCACTTTGTTCGTATACACTTGAAATGGCACGAGAAAAACTCGACTCGACACAGGGCATTTGCCTCGTGAAGCTGTAGTATCTCTGATTAAATTGTGCACAATTTGTTTTGCCAGCTTGTGACTATCAATTTATAACTAGAATTAAGAAACTTTAGAGTTTACACGCAAATAGTGATTCAACAGTTACTCTGTCCTTTACCAGACAGAGGTCTCCGGGTTCCATACTAAAGTCAAGCTAATTTGCATACAAATTTTATTTATTACGTGGTGACCGATATCATAAACAAAAGCGATAACCTTTACTCTAGCATAAAGTAAGCTTATCGGTTATACGACAAACTAAAACAACAAAAATTTTCCTTAACGTCTCTTTATTTGCTAAAATTACCATAGTGATTAAAACAAGTTGATTCCAGATTTAATAACCGCCACTATTCACAACTCATGGTCATGTACTTCATAAATTACTCATCTCATTTTATAGTATTTGAGGTAGTGTTTAACATTGAGTAGTAATTAGTAATCCGTCATGTATAGCGAATAGTTTGAGCGCAGCGTCATGGCATTGTTCCCGTCGGTCGCAACTCCGGCAGTGACCTCCACGTTGTGTACATTTGTAATTAAATTATGCAACAACCTTAAAACCTCACGAACTTGTCATTGTACACTTTAGCACATTCATCAAATAACCTGGATAAAAATTCGTAAGGTCCACTTCCGCATAATAGTTTGACCGACTTCATCCTCAAATACAACTTAATTTGAGAAATTACAAAGTTTTGCAACAACGTTAAATGCTGTATAAATAAACCTTTAGCATTTTCGAATTTAATTTGTCTTCTAGAATTATCACAGTGAACTTGGTAATAGCATACAACAAATACACGCTATACTATATTACTTTTCTACAGATTTTCTTAGCGTCTTAATTATTTTATTTCCCACGTTTTGTGACTGGATCTGCCAGTTATTTTAAAATATTTTACAGAACCGCCCCATACCTTCCTTACAATATTGGTATTTGGGTCCCGATACAATGCGAAAGGAGATTCAATACCAACATAGGTATTATTATTAAGTATTGTATCCGTGAGTGAGCTAATAAGAGCTTAAACATGTCGATGTATAAAGTGGACACTATAAACCGAAGGCAGTTTCGTGACTCGTTCTCTGTAATATTATTTAATTATTCTTTGCATGTCATTTAATATATTGCAAGAGAAAACTTTTAAACCCACGCAACCATACTATTATTGTGATCCATGGAATAAGTGTATTTATTCTCAGTAGTGTGAATAGTAAGATAATTTGGAAGATATTTTTGTTACTTATTAACGATAAATTATATTACTAATTAAAGGAAAAAAATAATAAATATGTTTTCGTAAGTAGGGACAAATCATTCTTAGCTTCGGATAACAGGAAATGGCGTAGTCCTCACTTCCTACACGCACTTATAAAGAATAATAACAAGTACTTGATCGCCTCGTGCCGAGCGTGTACGAGCTTCACCGTACGCAGAAATAAAGCCCGTATTTGATCAAATTACCTTTAAAAACCTTAACAAATAAGTCATGTAAGGTAATACATGTGACATTTATTCAGACTCCATATTGAAATGGTCAAATAATATAAATTCAGTGGAACAAAAGACACTATTAATGACGTTAGTATGTAAAGCTCAGAATCTTCACGTATCGCTCCAATTCAAAGTCAAATGTAAGTTACAGAAGGTCAACAAGCCGGAGCGTGTCTCGAAGAGTCATTAAATATTTCCACATCGCGCATTCAATGCCCGAGCATTTTATTATAAAAAAAAATCAACGTAACGACCATACGTGTTCCTAGATGAAGGTTACCAACAAACATTATTATTTTAGTTTAACCACAATCTGAAAATGCCAAAAATTTAATAACATTATTTTAGTTTAATTTATAATGCACAATGCTAGAATAATATAATATTTAAACGTGCTAGTTTCAAAGCGGAACAAAGCATGTCTTCTTTTTATTCGAGTACTTTTGTGATAAAAGTACTTTTCACGACTGAATAAGGTGGCCATTCAGACATGAAGCCATGATATCGTAAACCCAAATTTTATCTTAGGTTATTTGGCCTGAAATAAATGTATTGCCTGCCTTATCTTAAATGGAATTCGAATAAGGGTTAACTTTTTAAAATAACAAGTACTCAAGAAGAGATAGTAAGTAGTAAGAAAACGTTTAAATATTTGATTAAAAATAACAAAACTGGTATCTACTGATCTTTATCAGCTATACATAAGCATCTCATTAGATGCAACAAACAGGTTATAATTTTAATAATTATTCGAGACTTACTTTTTTTACAATCTTGACTAAGGTCAATATGAGTAAGAATAAAGAATAATGTGTTACCTTAAAGCAGACTGAGCAGAGGCCGTCAGTGGAGGGGTTCCCGTAGAAGCCGCATCCGGAGCGGCAGAGCGCCTCCATCGGGTTCGATTCTCGCTCCATACTTGTACGATAATTTCACGTTACAACACAACAACAAAACTGTCCGAGCAGTCAACAACAGTACGATTGCACAAAAGTATATTGCACTTTATTGTCTTAACACAAAACTGCACAACGAGCACTGAGTTCAACGTTGCAATTTAGTCGGTCGCCTTGTGTGCGCACGGGTCTGCACGCTCGGCCAGTGGCTTCCCTTGTCGTCTCGCTACTTCTTTCTGTGTCAGGAACGCGGAGGGCCCTGCAACAATACAATAAAACTACATTAGTTTTGCAAAGGAACATTTTTAAATCAAGTCATAGGATACAACACGATTATTAACTATCGTGTGAAACGTTATAATTAATGCAAAAAAGGCACTTGGAATGAAGTCACATGTTACTTTTTATGAATCTTTGATTAAATTTGAGATGTTTGCTGATTAAGTTGATATAAGCATAACAATACAATGTTACGCAACATGTGTTATAACATTTAACAATATTCGAGATGAGACGGGCATGACACGGGCATGACACGAGTTGGAATAATCAAGAGTTAATAGAAAGCTGTATCTCGTGTCGATTTCGTTGGGGCGAAGCATAATATGCATAACGACAAGTTTGCATAACAAGAGAGAGCTATGGTCTAAGTGGAACGCGGCTAAACGGAGCATGGCCTGCGTCAAGGTCTCGCCGGCACACAGCTCCGTCGAGCCCCGCTTACCCGAAACTGTATGACCCTGTTGTACGCACTATTGTTTGAGATACTATCTGCAACACAGGTATGTGTTAGGAATACCAGTGTGAACAATATTCAAGTTGAATCGAAAAAGTTTTAATTAAGTTAATTTAAAAGTTTGTTATTGCTAATCTATATGGCTGAATCGTAATACAGGGACGAGAGTTGAAAGCAAAGGTTATCAGTATTTGGATTTATTATCATAGAACGACTTTAGTCAAATCATAATAAGTGTGACAATATATTAATGTTTCAATAAGCTATTGGCAACCCTGCGACCTGCTTGGTCACAAGCTTCCCAACTTGCTAAACTGCAGAGCATACATACGTCATTTCAGCAATAAAAACAAACTATAAGCTATAGTAGAACTACGTATTTGGTGTTTGCATTCCTAAACACGTAGAAATCACCTAAATCATTAAAGCATTACAATTCTCATAGCGTAAAAGTGAAATCATTGCAAGTACGTTGCACGCGTTAGCAAAGACTTTGTACGAAAGAGTGAACAAAATGCACAGCGCATACGCACTTAATTGAAGTTTAGCGATATAATGCGGATTGGACGTGGTTTCGAAGGGTTTATTGTTCGAGTCGGTGCAAATTCTTTTGCAAACATTGTCTAAAAATCCAGATAACAAAAGATAATATAACGATAAGTGTCTACGCCCTGCAGTTAATAAAATTATGTTTCCCGTTTACTTTAAGAATTGTTATAAACGAAGCGTTTACCTTCACAATGCTTATATGGGGCTACGAGCACTCAGACAAAGAAATGGAATCAAGTCAAGTTATCCGAGTACCCGTTACATTACGACCTAATACGTCATCAGTGATTAGACCTTAAAAGAAAAGTATTTTTTTAAAAGCTTTACGAACAAAAAGATATTGAGTCAATGGTAAATGTGTATAATAACGATGGGCGCAGATAGCTCGGATGGCTATCATGTTACCTATTATAACCAGTAATGCACAAATGACAGGGTGAGATAATAGTTAAGTGTAGATAATGGATGAGTGTTTACTTGTTTATAATTTATGTAAAGTAAACTCGCACCTACAGACATAATATAATTAAACCAAACTATTTCACAACTTTCTAATTAACGATTCTAATACATTTCAAACTAATAGAAACTCGCCATTGTTCACGACTTAACGCTTTACTACTATTTTATATCTCCTTTTAAGAGTATAAATATACTATTTACAAGTATTTTGTGGTATTTCTGCATAATTTAAATACTGATACATAGCAAATATTTACTGCTGACTGTAACGAAGCCGGGCGAAGTGGGTGGGTACGGGCTCAACAGTCGACACATGGCTTAGCTCGCTCTCATCGTGCTCCACTTATGGATGCTCACGGGTCAAAGTCCAGTTACATATGTGGCCGCTATTAGTGCGACGCGCTACGCACTTTACAAACTTATATCTGCACTTTTTACCGTACATTAATTGTAACAAACTGCCGCAATTATGATTTGTTCTTTGTTCGTTGAATGCCACACTGACTCCTGATTCTTCATATTAATTTCACACTAAGGTACTTATGTGGTTCTTTACTATTCTGAGTAAGGGAACAAGACTTAACTTCCTAGAAGCCAGCATGGACCAACTCACAGAATGTTTATGTATATTTGTGATATAGATTTATGTTCGTTCTATTATTATCTCATGTCGCCTAACCGCCTTACGGCTTGACCTATTTTGAGGAGCGAGGTGTCATTTGATTCGTTTCATTCCCTGGATGGCCAAATATTTAATTAATTCTTTAAAAACAACATTCTATGTATAGAATTAGCAAGGCTACATACGTTAGCACGAAAAAATAATAGTTATCAGACACAATCATGACAAAATGACATATTAATTTTATCGCAATGTATGAAAAATGTGAATATTTAGGTCAGGGTCATTTCGCACTCTTGACAACGCACTAATTGACTATTACCAATAGACACGCATCACTTATTTTGAATTAAACTATAAGCTAAATTTACGGCCTAGTGGACGCCAATCTGAGAACACTAAACTTAGGTCTGCAAATACATTTATTTCACAATTATCACACAGTTTAAAATTTAGTCATTATTTTATTAACGGATAAATTTGATCAAATATTACAAGTGGCAAAAGATGGCGATGGTATCATCTTATCACAATGTCACGACTTGAAATTTTCAAAGGATATTACAAGAGCACATTCTGATAACTGTAGCGAGAATAAGAAGCAAATAAATTATAATGATTCACGGGAAATACGCGTGCCTACATTTTATTTGCTTTCATCCTACTCTTCAATCTTGGAAATGAATAATCACAAACACGTTTTCCCCACTTGAACCGAATTAACTGTAACATACAATACATTTAAGGGGAAATGTTTATTGCGATCTAACTAAAATGATAGGTCGCGCAAGACTACAATCTGAAAAACAAACTTAACTTGGTATTGCGACTCAACATACGAAAGATTAGGAATTGCGTCGTAACTGATAACAAATGTCTTAGAATATATCTCTAAAACGTATTTTACTGTTCAGTTTACACGTGTTTTAAATGTAATACGAGTAGAGTATTTAGATTTAATAGGCCGCACTAATGTTAAAAAAGATGCCAGTGCCCCACTTATGCATAAAAAAAGGATTCGTAAGGATGTAAAATTTGCAAAGTACCGTCAGGTACTGTGACAGAGCTCTATATTAGCATAGATTTTAATTAAACAAAAAGTACAGTGCGTGGTGCACGTTGCGGTGAGCAAATAATTCAAAGATAGGCGCGCAGTATCGGGCTCGAGGCGGCTCGGCATGTGTGCCAAGGAGAACATTCGATTAGTCGGAAACGTGACGCTCACTCACACTCGAATCATTGATACATCACTAACGGCCAAGTTCTAAATCAATTTTTAAAGTAAGAATCGCTTAGAATTCATCACACGTTAATTATTTTATGAAATTTTGAGGTTAAACCTGACCTTATCATATAAGACGCTGGTTAATATTTAAATGACGTTTCAGAACCCTGCCATAAAGCGTATATTTTTTTAACATCGTTGCCAAAGCCCACAACAAATCTATAATGATATGGCTAAACTGGAGGTGTTACTTGTTTTGTGCTCATTTCGCGGCCTTCATTGCCATTTGTTATGTAAGTTGCGATGTACATAATGTTGTTGAATGATTGCTTCGGCATCAAACAAAACAAATTAAGATGAGGTATAAAAAATAATGGTAATATTTAAAGGAAACAGCGAAGTATAATTTAGCAGCAGTATTTATGAAGCTGCTTTATAATATTGTTATAACAATACGGTGTAAAGCGATTGTCCATTGGTTGGACAAATTTAAACTGCACGCTGATAACAATGACTTTTTGTTCATTGAATGAGCATACAGAGAGACGTACGAGATCTCATTGAGGAGCGAACATTCCGGATCACTGGACAGCGAGAGACAGGTTATATTATCATAGATAAAGTGTTATTACCTACTTTACCCCAGAAAATCAAAAAGCTTACAAAGGCTATATTCGTAATATAACATTGCAAATGCATAGGAGATTGCCGAAAGAAAATATTTTTCCACAAAATTCAAACGAAAGGTCGGCTGCAAAAGAAAACAACTAATAAAATATTATTATTCCATAGTTAATTTAATGTCCAACTTTGGCTAAAACATCTCCGTAACTGGAACTAGATTAAAACTAATAAGGCATTATAATGCATATTAAAATGACGTCACAATACAATCGGCACTTGAAGAATTAATAAGCAAACAAAGAGTGTCCATTGACAACGGTCCAGAGTAAACAATGAGATGGGGCCGAGTTCTAAAGGTGGGTCTACGCTAAACAAGACGAGCACGAGCGGGGCACAAATTCGTGTGGTAAGCACCGACTTACATGCCTCGAACGAGCGGCCTTTGAGATCAAACGCTCAAAACCGAACGAAATTCGAACCAAAGTTCGTATTTAAGTTGCAAGCTAGGCTCGTTGTACGTCCACACTTGATACCGTGCGCAGCCTGTGCTCGGTTCGTCTAATGTAGACCCACCTTAGCGACAGGCCGCGAGGCGGCAGCGCGCGGGGCCGGGCGGCGCGGCCTGTATGCGGCGCCCCGCTGACCCACATACGGCACGGCATCGGCTACGCAATCCGCGCGCGACCCGCTTTGCCCTGCCCTGCCCTGGGTCTTACTATTATACCACTGTATTTATTCATGTGCTCTGCTGGAGATAGCCCCTTTGTAGCTAAAGGAAAACTAACTCATTACTAACAAGACAAAATAGATTTCATTTTGTGCGCACCTGTCTCTCTACAAATGAATTAAATGATAAAATAGAGGACTTGACCGATAATAAGTAGCAAATCGTGTCTCGGCGTATATGTATTTATGTTTAAAATTCTATAATTATTTCAACAATATACAAATAATAAATCAGTTGAGGACTTCCCAAATAACTTCTTCAATGATCTTAGCAATATGCAAACAAGTCGTTTTGTACTGAGAAAGGTTTAATAATACGAGATGACCTTTGACCAAGTCATTACACTAATAAGGTGGTGCTGCGTTATCGTCGCGGACTGTCTCAATAGACCAACAATAACTACACTAGTGCAACAAAATATATTTACATATTTTAGTTATTAGCTTAATGGATCCAATTTATTAGTTAAATAAAAAAGTCCTATTCATTTTCGCCTTTGGATAGAAATATGTATTGCTTTGAGTAATTTAAGTTTAAAGGAATAAAGTTCACGTCGAAATAATTAATTTAGTACTCAAACTAATTGAAAAAACGATTTCCATAGTTCAATGATAAGACTAGATAAACTAAACATCGAATCAATGACATTGATCGCTTTTACGTACTTCCCCTTGTTACGTACTGACATAAAGAAATTAAATATTACAGACAATTTAAATAAAAACGGTTCCATAAAAAATAGCTCAGTAGGGGAGGCCGGGAGACATGTGCTCGGACGTATTTTTTCTCAATCCCTTTTGACGCAAACAAAAAATAACTATACCTTGAACTTAAAGACGATCACCCACGAACGCCTTGGTTTCTAAACACAAAGACCGCTACACACTCAGCAATGTTGAACTAGCAATATTAGGGAAGTTTTTCAAATTTTTAGATTGTTCGTGACTAATTCTGGATGCTTAATTAGTCAAAAGTTATACTGCGACAGAAGTTAAATAAAGACTAACTTTTTAAATTTAGCTCTACGTCCCAAATTGAGGTCAGGTATATAGGGCGGGCAACTAGTACGAATTTGATATGACGCGTTCAATTGATTGAGTTTAAACTGCCGAGACAAGATACGAAGTCCGGCGAGCCGCCCACCCAACGGTAATTGTAACGGTAACACGAAAATCGTGCACCTCCATCCAATAAATCCTACCGAACGTAACAAGGTTCAATTCTCCGATCCCTCTATAGACCAGCTTATACAGTGTCGTAACAATTGAATATTTCTCATTGGTACTTGAAGTAATAAACTTGACATTCAGTCTTTAAATGGTGAACTACAAAATTGCCGGAAGTCACCATGAGCCGACGTATTGTCGGCACTTTTAAATAGACTGCTGCCAGTTAATAGATACAAGTGGAATTATTATTAAAATAGAATACATATTATAGTAACATAGTTTATGAACATAACACTAAATTGTTATTAAACAAAAACGAGGAAAATCCAAAACAGCGAAACGAGGTCAACAAAATTACCCTCTTCCTCGACGTCAGCGTAGTGCCTATATTATCAACACATTCACATACACAACAAGTCTGCGGCGGAAACGTCACAGACCAAAAATAGCAGAGCCAGGGTCTCACATCCGACGCTTCCGTGAAGTTTCGCAACGTGGAAGCGGTTGTTCCGAGAGGCGATCATGATTCAACAGGGTCGATCAACAAAGCGAGTCGCTTAAGGGAAGGACAATGACATTAGCATTAGAAGGAAGACGTCGTCAGCGGTGACGGCGTGGTGCTCGGTGCGCACGGCAAGATGGCCGCCGCGACGTCAGCTGATCGCACGCGCAGCTGTACACGCTCGCCGCTCGCATATCGCTCTCTCTTTCGGAGCAAACGAATAACACAATGGCGCGTTCAAACATTCTAGCGAAACAATCAACGCCTTTGCAAAATACCGTCGCGATATTTGTACCGACTTATATCTCTCAAAGGTATTTTGATACCGATCGCTATAAAGAGGAAACTCAATATAAAACAAACAAAATTTCCAGCTCCGTCCGATCGACGATAATTTATGAACAAAAATTTATAAAATTCATTATAAACACAAAAGAGGACACAAAACAACACCAAAGATTGATGAAATAGAAAAGTCATGAAGGAATTATTGAGATTTAAGTAGAAATAGTAGTAGTATAAGCCTGGACGATAACTTCTATTAAACTTTTTTACAGATTGCCCGCGGAGATGCACGTCTTAATAAAAATAATAATATTGTAATTACATATTATACATTTTACCTACAGTAGGTACCTCTATAAAATATTTCCGTTCATAAACAACTGTAGAGGAACTCGTATTTCTACAAAGTTGACCGTTTTTACAATATGAGCAAAAAAAAAAATCCTGTTAGATTATTGACAACTCTTAAGAATCCGGACATCATTTAAGGATGTTTTTAAAACAAAAACATAAAAACAATTAACTAAGCCTTTTTCATTTCACTTGTAGTAATTTGTAGCTACGAATTTATCGTTTTAAGTGTTTCGTTAGTAACTAACTGCCGAATTCTGAATCTAATCTTAAAGCAAGTACCGCTTACAATCTAATAGGAGTCAAAGTATGAGTTTGGTGTTTAAATGTGATCTTATCATATAAGAAGAAGACGAAGTTACATTTAAATGACGCATCAGAATTCGGGAATAAAGTATACAATCATTTTGGTTAAAACTTTAACGAAATAGACTTTTAATCAATATATTTAAAAAAAGCTGGAATATCGATATTGATATCTTCGGTGACAAAAACAGTCGAGCGATAAATGGCACGGCAGTTCGTGACACGTGAGGGCAACGACCTTCTGACACCAAGGTCGGAGCGGCGGCCTTCAGACATCCTCGTCTAGCTGGCGCAGCCTCCGATCATCCCGCGGCCAGACGCACAGAAACACACGCACACTCCGCCACAAAGCATTACCTTCAGACGAGAACGTGATCTCATGGCCACGTTGGAACTTATACCCCTTGTTTAACTCGCGCACGTTTAATCGACAAAGGAGTGGAGCACTAATAGTCACTGTTATCTAAATGATAAGATGTATTAGTTGCAATTACTGAAGCGAGAGAACTTTGTACAACGGACGACGGCCTCCGTGGAGCTCCGTCTCGCGCGACGTTACCAAGTCTACTGAGCGAGGTGAGGCGAGCGGCCGCGGCGCGCCACCAATTCGCGTCATTGTATTTATTCACACGCACGCACTCACCAATACAAACAAACCGCTGGCCGCTAGCTGATAAACACATGCCCAGAGAGCCACCTCGATAGCAGGCCTCATATCACTACCACCGCTATACATAGTCGCTATACTGCGCATTTAATTGTACTGCTCCTTGTTTTTAAACTATAGTAAAGTTGATGACTCATAAAGGAGTAAGTGAATCACCATATTTTAAACCACGATTTCGTGCGCTGACGTCATTAATTGCAGTGAAATTTCGATTAACGTTTTATAAAAACGGCACGAGTAATACTAGGTGGACACACACATGGAAAGGGAACAGAGACTGAGCCGGACGATATACAACGCAAAATATTAAGGTACAGACTGCAATAATTATTTTTAGTTACTTAGAATATGAGAATATTATTTACATATAATTGTACATGCTCATAAAACTGACAATGAGAAAATGGTACTGAGAATATTGATTCAATATTAGAGTCGACGCCACGCCGCGGCCTATTACTGTTAATAAAATTAGCTTCAATCGTACCAATGATTGATTCTGCGTGCCAAGAAATACCTCGTTCCCCCGATGAAACATTACTATGGGTTGTAGATTTTTATCAAGTCATTCAAAAGCTTTATTGCACTGTTTACCAAAACGAATAAACGCGTAGAAGTTTAAAATCGCAATTACAATATAAACAAAGCTACAAGAGCTCGGGCCGGTGCAACGAAGGCGACGGACGCAGACAAAGCCGACGGCGCGAGTCGTCGATCTCCCCCAAATTAGTCCTGGGCCGGGGCGCTGACCCCGAGGCCACGCACACCGCTGCACTCATCTCGTGCACACCACGCACTCACGTACACATGTGCAGCGCCGAACAGCACTTGGATACGTTTAAAACAAACAAATTCTATCAAACCACTCGTCCCTATGCGACATCACAAAAATCAAAACAAGGTCAATGAAACTGTAACACGTGGGAAAGATTAGTGAGACGCAGTACATTCTCACAAATCACGTGGCCCTGGGCGGCCGAACGACCGCCTGCCGCCAACATTGTTGGCTTCGAGCGATGGTAACGATAAATCTGTTGATACGAGGGGAATCAGCCAACTTAGTAACACTATGCTTATCGACAAAACGCAACAAAAACTTACGGGTTTATATTTAACATTATTTTATAATTACTCTTAAACCATCATTATTTCAAAAAGAAATTACATATTACGTGTTCAAAATTGAAGATTAAACAATATTCGTGGCGATGTTTTGAGGGGGGAAGCTATTTTCATATTAAAAATAGGGAGAGTAACCGAAATTATTAATCCGGTAACCAGATTAATGAGTCAGAGTGTACAGGCGGCCACTTAGTTGCCATGTGGCAGACAAGGTGATCGCAGCTGTGCTTTGGACCACGAAGGACGCACTGGTATGGGTGCGCGGGCAGCGCCTAGGGTTTCCAAACTTCCGGATTTGTTCTAACTTCGCGATAATTATTATTAATCACCAAACGAATTTACAAATTGATTAATAGACAACAATACATTGATACACCAGATAACCTAACATGTAACTTTAATATTTAGCATTTTAATTACAACTTTTGCAGTACACGACTATTTAAAAAACATGGTCACCTGATTAAAATACATTTCCGATACAATTATAAAGTAGGCCATTATACACATTAAATCACTTAATAAAGAGCCAACTCCTCTAAAGAGTAAATAAAGTGAAAGGCAGAGACTGGCTACTTACTTTTAAAAACATTTAAGCATTCTCTTTTACAGACCATATAATATTATGTATCATTTAAAACAATTAATATAGTTTTTATGCAACTTCAAATTTTACATAACTTTCACAGATTCGCATAACAATACCAATTATTATTTGTATATAGCTTGTTATAAGGAAGTATCAATTACTATTGCAATGAGTAACTTAAGTTAATGCTGTAAATAGAACTAGATGAATAGTATGATATTACAATTATCATTGAATCTCAACCTCTGTGTAAATATCACATGTACAAATATGTCAAATACAAAATCATAAATAGTTCCTGCTAAGATTATTTTTTAAACCACTGAAAAGATAAGAAACAAAATCTACAAGAATATAAACATGTGTGCCCACCACACTAATTAAAGGTTGTTTCTACCTATAAGTGATAAGCTTGGTTATGCATAAGTTTGCATGACTATCACCATTATATTACTGTTTAATTATACTTTAAGAATAAATGTGCCATTGCTAACTGGTGGGTCCAAATTTGACTGTAACACTAAAGAACTTTATCTAGGATCATAGACAATTCAACCAATCCAAGAAAAAAAGTAACATGTTTCTAGAGATTAGACAAATGAGATATTTTTAATTGAATTGGTCGAGTTAATATAATGTAAAACTTACCTGTTGTTGGGAAAGTTTATTCCGTACTAGACAAATGTCTTTCCAAGTGCGCAGGCCCGTCAGCTCACAACCAGGCGACACCACGTCTGTGCAGTTGAGGTCAGCATCCAACGGCATCACAATGAATGGTTACACCACCTGATGCAACACAAAATATGTTAATACAATCAAATACCTCCATCATTAGTTCAATTGCAATGTGCATACAAATGTTAGCTTTACAAGGAAGAGAAATCAAATGTAACAACATGTTACAGTAAATTTCCACTGTTGTATCACCTGTACTATGGTATTGCCATCTCACTTATTCCCTTTTAAAAAAAAAGAGACCACAATATTATTCAATTACAAGTGTAACAACATTTGAAATTAATTGTAATGTGTATGTATTTATGGTTTAAAGCAATTGTAATATGTATTAACGTATTGTTGAAAAAATAAAATTAAGTAGTAATCTTTCTAGAACTTACTAAAAGTTTTTTCTACTACATCAAAGACTACTATTTATGTTATGCTTGCATTGTTATTAAAACCTCATTGAATTTATTCATTGTGCTATATAAAATACATTATATGTTGTGGTTTATGCCAACTTCTGGGAATCAGTTTTGATTTAAAAAAACTATTAAATTGTCATCATTATAATTTAAGTCACTTTAAGTAATTGCTATCTTGAAACCTCAAAAGAAGAGACAAAACAAAGATTGTAATAAGAGGTAAACAAAAAGACGAAAATATCTTTGCTCAGCCAATTCTGGCATCAAATAAAGCAATGTTCATAAAGGAACATAATCTCACATCAAATATTTACACATTAGTAGGACAATTAAACAATTGCTTTGTTTCCATTTCACTCACTTTGTATTGTGAACAAAGATGCATTTGTCATGTGACCATATCAAACTACACATATTTATTATGATTATGAGCCAAAATATAAATTGTATAAACAATTTTTTTTTTTTTAGTTTCTGTTCATTTTAATATAAATGCAAGTTTTACCAAATTTAAAGTTAAAACATACCCTAGAGAAACTGAAATTAGATGTTAATTAATTTTGAATATCATATACAAATCTATTGGGATATTTATTCTATGAAATAAAATTCCAAACTATATGAAATTAACATAAAACCTTGTAAAACTGTATAAAATAATAATATTTATTCTTAGTCTTACATATCTTACTAATCAAAAGAAATATAATTTTCATGACATTTTTAATTGAGCAAATTGATAAGTGAAAATTTTGCAATATTTTGAAATTCAACAATGAGGCAAGACACATCAAGCAATCCATGTATTGAAAACAGTTACATGCTGAGATCTATAAATGTAACTGTTTTCATTACTTAGAAAAAAATATTTATATATCGGTGACCATAGACAAAGTAAGATAACAATATCACCAGTACAAAATGTGATATCAAAATGTGTCTAAGCATATCGGAATAAATACATGAAAAGTGTGTCATAACAAACTTTTCTTGAATCTTACTTTGTCACAAAGATTGTTAAGTTAAATATGTATTTGTTGTAAGTATGGATAGATAGATAAATGTATACATTTATTGTAAAACACATGTGTTGCAATAAAAAAAACAGTTTTGGTAGAGGTGGAAAAAAAATGTAATAAATGTGGGTAGTTAGTTATTTGTAAATTTTAAGAAGACATGCATAATTCTAGTTGTTTTGTGTTGAGGAGTCTCATTGAGTCATCACAAATGATTTTTATGGATCCAGAACAAATTGAACATACTATTGCTATGGTAATTGGTTTCTAAAAGTTTTTTATATTAATACTTTAAATTATGTAAAGAGTATGTTGAAGTAGAGGTTAATAATTTGTCACATTTGTTACTTAAAAAAAATTATGAACAATTAACAGGAAGTAAAAAAATGTTACCAAAGTAACGTTTTTTTGAGGTTATATTGAAAAAAATACAAATACCTATAACAAATGTACATGACTATTACTTTTTTACACTTTAACTACAACGGAACACTAACAAAAAAGTTTCAGAAAGTTTTTAGTCCCACGTTCGTAACAAGCAGTAACGTAATGTCTAAATTATAGTGAAACTTATTGTAAAATGTTATAATGGAAGATTAATTAAAACATAATGTGTAGTTGTTAGCAAGCAAGTGCAACATGGCTCTAATGAGATGAACATACGATGATAGTGTCAGGTCTTATGAGCAGAGGTATCAATCAATGTAAAGTGTATAGCATAAGTGACTAATAGCTAAAGGACATTTACAATAAATAATGCCAAAATTTACATGAATCGCTCCTTCGGTGCAATCCTTTTGGTAGATTGCTGCAATAACGTTAAATAGAAACAAAGAAAATATTGAAGAACTTCGATAATTGGCATTCACGAAGAAAATGGCGTCATATCACTAGTCACGGAACAAGGTACAATTTCGTCATACGAAAGCACACATCACAAACACAACTAAACACCATCGAAAAACAAAGACATGCTATTAAATGATCTTTTCTTGCGAAATTACTCACTTAGAATAAGAATTCCAAAGAAAATCATCCAAAAACTTAAAGGACTGATGACAAGGCACTCCACTCACCGTTTGCAAAACCCAGACTACGAATCACGTGACCAGCTAAACCTGTGTTACCATCTTCTATTTCAATTCCGATTTATTTATAGCGAACTTTCGATACTTTTCAAATAAATCGATTTATTATTTAGATTTAGTTGCTCTTTAGACTGACTAAATAATGTTGTTTTTAGTTTTATTTTTCATTTTAGTCATCGACAACAGTCACCTGATTTATAATCAACTGTGTATCAACCGAACATGCAGTTTTATCTTAAGTTAATGTGTTCTGGTGCTCACTGAACACGGTTGCTTCGGTGAGTACTTGCATAGGATTAGTTGCGAGCAAACGCCGCAGTGCCACCACTGCGGCGGAGAACGAGACTCTGCGCAGCACACACTCGCCGAATGTCCTGCATGGGAGACCGAGCGACGGGTCTTACGTGACAAAATTGGGCAGAATTTAACACTGTCGGTGGTAGTTGCTGCTGCACCGGCTGAAAAAGAAAAATGGATGGCCCTGGTCTCATTTAGCGTGGATGTAATGATGCAGAAAAAGACCGCAGGGCGAGAGCGAGAGAGGGCTGTTCAGCGGCGGATGCCTCGGGTCGTCTCTTCAAGACGTTCCGGCCCATCTGCCACTAATAATAGACGTGTTGTCCCTCAGTCCACCATTGACGATTGGGGTGGGGGTCCTGATCGACCACTAAAATGGTCCCCGGAAGACGGTGGCATAGCATGAGAGCTTACGTGTCTGTAACAATGGAGAATACGGGGTTATACAGTGCTGAGTATTACAGTATAATTGAAAAGAACCGCTTTCGGAAGCTGAAGGTTCGCAAGCATGGACGAAATCATCGTAACAACTTCCGAAAACATGCCCTAAAGGATGGTATAATAATTAAAATGTGTTGGGCTCGGCAAGTGTGTTGGATTAGACACATCGTTTTCAGTTGTTCTCGCATTGCGGATGGTGTACACTTGCATAAATACTACCTAGTAATCAAGAATATACATCAGCAACTTGACCCTATAAAGTAAGTATCGACTGAATATCCATTTCATTTTATTTGGAATTTTTCGTTCTAGGAATCGATTTTCATAATGTTACCCTATATTAACAAACAATATTTGTTTATGCTCTGCTCTACATTTTATGACTGTTGACTTGTCAAATGTCATTTCCAAAATACGTCATTTTTCTAACCTATAATAAAAGTCTTAAATTGGTCTTTTAAAGATAAGTTTTAAGTAAAAACCTAACAAAAAAGAGTAGTTTTAAAAATCATATTAGAACTCAACAGTTTCATAATGCCGACTATATCAGTAAAAAGAGATAGCTTATTCAAAGCTCTTGGAGAAACTTACAGTAAGTATGATTTCTTAATTTTATTGAGATTTATTTCAGTACGTTCTGGGAAATTGAAAGAATTTTCATACAACATAAGGAGCATCTGCATTATTCCTTTAAGAGTCCAAAAAAATCCAAGATTATAACTTGGAGTAGTTAATCCTTTGTTTTTCTTTCACTGTACTGAAGTCAAGTTTATTTTATTGAGTCGTCTTAACGTAGTATACTAGTTATTTTCAATAAACTAATAACTTATCCTATGTATTATTTCAGCTGACGAAGAATTTGAACTGCTATGCTTTGAATTTGGACTGGAATTAGATGAAGTTGTAAGCAATTTTATCATTTACCATTTTTTTTAATATTCTTTAGTTTTTTCAACACTATGGCTTCGTTTTAAGGCAGTCTTTTCCAAAGTGGGCGTCAACGCCCCCTTGTGGGCGCTGCAGGTCTCAAGGGGGGCGGTAAGAGACCCAGAAAGAAAAAAAATATTAATAAAAGATACTCTGTTTTAATACTAATTAATTAATTCAATTTGAAGTTATAGTGGTTTTTAAATAGGTGAAAAAATGGGGGCGCTAAAAAAATATTTATTCTCAAAGTAGACAAAATAAGTTTGGGAACCACTGTTTTAAGGTGATATGTTAATTTCAGACAACAGAAAAGCAGATGTTGATAAAAGAGCAAGGGGATCAGGCAACATCAGATGTCTCCGAAGATGTCCTCTACCGTATTGATATTCCAGCCAATAGATATGACTTGTTATGTCTAGAAGGATTGGTCAACGGTATACTGGTCTTCCAAGGAAAGTATGTATTTTGATTTTTCTATATTATTACTTAATGTTCACCGTCACACTCAGGGACATAAATGGTAATAAATTACTTTCTTAGTAGATTTTGCTTAATTTTTAATAACTCTGAGTGGAAGTTTCAATTGGAAATTATACAACATATTTTATATTGAAGATTGATTTTTGCATTAATCAAAATAACATTTATATACATACTAGCTTTTGCTCATGAGTTTATCTGCATGGAATTAAATACAAAACTTAGTAAATAGCGTATGTGTTATTGTAGACTATTTTATACATCTGTGTCAAAATTTAGATCAGTTCAGGTGTTCTATCCATCTAAAGTTTTGTATTTATAATAATTAGTAATTCAATTTGTATGAGATTTATTATAATCCAACATGGATAATCGATAAACTCGATTAATAGAGAAACCCCTATAAGCGAGACTAATATTGCGCTCTCTTGAAATTTTGATTATTCATGTTTGATTGTAGTTATTTAATATTAATTTCAGAAAATCTCCACCGCAGTACAAGTTCAGGAAACAGGAAGACTGTTACTCGATGCATTTAACTCCAGCAACGGCACAAATAAGACCATACGCGGTTGCTGCCGTCTTAAGAGGAATTACATTCACAAAGGAAAGTTATGATAGCTTCATAGATTTGCAGGTAATACTATAATTAATTATTTTTAGAGGTACTTAATTTTCGCAAAAAAAAATCACCAATTCCGCATTTATGTTTTTCAAAATTTTAAAATTTCGCATTTATACTTTCGAAATTATAAAATTTGGGTAAATTAGGTAGTTATTTAACAAAAATAATGGTTAAGTAATTTTATTACTAAATAGGAAAGTAAAATTTAACAAAATTTCAAAGTACAAGTCTTAATATTGAACAATTTTAATTAATTAAAAGATAACATAGAAATTTCAAGATTTGACTCCTTAAACATCGTTCTTCGGTCTGTTGCGACGACATTGTATATGCTGAACAAGCGAAATTTCCGTAGCACTAATTATTTTACATGTATAAAATAACCAAATATGTTTTAAGAAGTAGAAACCCAAGTTTTATGATTATACTACATGTGACAAAAACAATCAATTTTGAAAAAGAATAAAATTATTTTAATGAACCATAGAAACTATTTCTTCTTTATCAATTGACTAGCTATCGCCCGCTACTCCTTCTGAGCGGGATTAAAAACATTGTGAGTAGCGTATGTGTTCTTCTAGATAGACTGTTCTAAATCTATACATAATTTTGCCAAGATTGTTTAAACCATCTAGACATACTTTCAAACAAATATCCATCTATCGTAAGTTTCGCATTATTCCAGGATAAACTGCATCAAAACATTTGTCGTAAGAGGACTCTAGTGGCGATCGGGACACACGACTTGGATAGTATTCAAGGACCTTTCATATATGATGCTTTACCTCCCGATCAGATCAAATTCAAAGCTCTCAATCAACATAAAGAAACAACGGCAACTGAACTTATGGAGTTGTATTCTGTAAGTTGTTTGAGCTTTGTTGGTGTCTTTATGTTGGTAGCATTTAGCATTTTTGAGTTATTAAACCATTCAGTGCTACCAACCCTTTTGGTAAATTCACTTTCATCCTAAATATTATAATGGAATGCGTTTACAATAAACTTTATTTTATGATTTTTTTAGAAATAAAATTATGTTTGGATTTTTTTAAATGTTTTTAGAGTCATCCTCAACTGAAGCAGTACTTAGGTATAATAAAGGATAGTCCTGTCTACCCAATAATCAAAGATAAAAACGGTGTTGTGCTGTCCATGCCACCTATTATTAACAGTGATCATTCGAAGATCACTTTGAACACTAAGAATGTGTTCATCGAATGCACCGCTACTGATCTCACTAAGGTAAATAAGCTTTATTATTTAGAAGGTAAAATATTATATTTTTAGTTATTGAGGATTTATTAACATTTTTAATCACATTGGTGATGGAAACATAACTCAAGAAACATAATCTGTATTTCAATTAAGAGTTACATTCAAACATTATATAAGAAAAACACTTATATCGTATCTTTTTTTTCACATTTACAACATAGTCATAGGGTTTTTTCATACTAACATTTTAGGGATATAACTTATCTGAAATAAAGGTTATTTAATTTAATTTTTTTTTTAACTCAAAATAAAAATTAAATCTAAAAATATCATTTATCATTAGGAGTCATCATGTTAGTACCTCGTTTTATATAAAGTAAAAAAAAACTTATTCATCGAATCTAATATTAAGCAGCCATAAAGGAACGGTCTGATATTCCAGGCGATAGTAGTATTGGACACAATAGTGTGCATGTTCTCCGGCTACTGCAGCAGGAAGTATGAGGTGCAGCCGTGCAAGGTGTACGCACCCGATGGCTCCTACCAGCTCTACCCGCAGCTGCAGTACAGGGAGGAGGTGATATCTGTTGACACCGCTAACAGATATATTGGTATCAAGTAAGTGAGGCCGTTGAAGTATTATGTACAGATTTATTACAATTTTTGAGCTCCAACACCTTTGTCATTGATAGTGTGCAATTGTCTAAACCCCGTCTCTCATGGTGCTTGGCTTTAAACCCATATTGTGGGTATGTGAAAATCCGTTTTATTTTTTAACATGGGCAGTTTCTATATCTATACTTAATTTTATAAAGAGAAAAGATTAGTATTTTTGCATGTATTGAAATAACTCAAGAACTACTTGACCGATTTATAATATTCTTTCACCTTTAGAAAGCTACATTATCCCCGAGTAACATAAGCTATATTTTTAATTACATGCAAACGAAATCGCGAACAACAGCTAGTATGTAAATAACTTCGCTCGCTACGTAGGGTACGATTTTACAGAGTTTGTATATGACATTTTTGAAGCGGAAACAAATTTTCTACTCATTATGTAGTTTATTTTATTATTTTTTTATATTATAAAGTGACAAACGAGCAAGCGGTCACCTGAACTCGCTGAAATAGCGAAACGACCGCTGCCCATAGACATCTACAATTGCAGATGCGTTGCCTACCCTTAATCTTTGGAGGAGGAGACGCATAGCAAGAGGATAATTCCTATGCTTCCCCTCCCCCGGAAAATCCACTTCCTCTTCCCTTTCACTAGAGTGTATGTTTAATCTCTAAAGGTTTATGTTGTTTCCAGTGAGGATGGATCTAGTCTGGCGAGCCTGCTGTCGCGCATGTGCCTGTCGGCGGCGCGGTGCGGCGCGGGGAGCGACGCGCTGCGCGTGCGCGTGCCGCCCTCGCGACACGACGTCCTACACGCGTGCGACCTGTACGAGGACATCGCCATCGCTTACGGGTCGGTTTACACTTGTTTTTATCATTTTCTTTGTCTTAGGTGTTATTTTGTGACAATTTTGTATTGTTTTTCTATGTCTTAATAGGTTCTACATATTTTGTAATAGAAATTATGGGTAGCTAGTCATGTGATGCACGAAAGAGAGGGATCTCGAAAAAAAAACACTAAACACCAAAGGGGTTGGGTCTAAAGATAGCATGTGTATTTATTTTCTGACTCACGGTCTGTGTACTATATTTCTACTAACGAAATACAGCATGATTTTACACATTGAGGCAGGGGCATTTTAAAAACCTCAACACAGGGAGGGGTCAATGGTAAAAAACCTTACGTGAATTATGGGCGGCCTTTAACCGCGATACCAGCCTTCTCTCACCGAACCCGGTAACTATACTATGTGACATTTGACACAGTAGATTTTGTTAGTGTTAGTTAATTTAAAAAAAAAGCATACCATTCGATTTTGCGTCTGCCTTTCATTGTCATAACTTTTGTAATAATTTGTAGTTTTTTATATGTATTTGTTTGTGTTTAGGTACAACCGCATCGAGCGGCGGGGCGCGGCGCTGGCGACGTGCGGCAGCCAGCAGCCCGCCAGCAAGCTGACGGAGCAGCTGCGGCAGGAGGCCGCGCACGCAGGGTACACGGAGGCCCTCACATTCACACTTGTAAGTCTTAACAAATAATATCAAGTAATTTTAAAGCTATGGTATTTGATTTTATTTAATTATATTTTTGTAATCAAATGTGAAGCAAAGTGGAAAAAAATTGAAATATTTTTTTAGCATTTACGATCTTTAGCAATTCCTTTTGTCCGCGCGGAATTAAAAAAAACTTGATTAAGTAACCTATCTTGACTAAGTAATCTATCTACACCTAATTTCTAGAAATACCCTCTAATGCATATCTATCATCTAAACATTTGATATCCATTTTACATATTATAATATCAGTAAAAATGTACAATAGCAAAAATATTGATATCCAGTGTTCAAGAGAAGACATATCAACTAAATTGGGTTTGAACATCGAAGATGTACCAGCGGTGCACATCTCCAATCCAAAGACCTTGGAGTTCCAAGTGGTCAGGACGGTGCTGCTGCCCGGACTGCTCAAGACATTAGCGGCCAATAAGAAGATGCCATTGCCACTTAAATTGTTTGAAATCAGTGATGTTGTACTTCAAGATAAGAAATCTGGTATGTTATGATATCATCCCGTATTTTTTTCTTTAGTATATTATTGTATTATCTGTCGTTATTGTGATTTGTCACGCACGTAACTGAAACTAAATAATAACACCTCACCAGCGTCCTTTTAAAGTAAGAAACCACTAGTCTTGTTGGGCTGTAACACTGACCTTGTGTGGATAGGATTTAGATCATGGTATTAATGACGGTTGCTGTCCCTAGAGGTGATATGAATTATGAACTAATAAAAGACATAAAATTAAGATCGTCTCAACGAAAACTTGTAATTTAAAAGCATGACTTATCCAAATATAGAAATCAGTAGGCAGATAGGCTCTAGACTTCTTGTCATGTTTATTTTAATTTTGTTGTTGAAGGCCAAGGCCTACTTTGAATTATTGTGTGAATCTAGTAAGTGTGTTTTAAGGTGTTATTAAATAAATGTAATGAATGTACTTCAAGTAGGGTTTGCAATCCCGCACCGCTGCGTATTACGGAATCCGCGAGTGTAAGCTTCAGCCGGTGAAATATTATTCAAATGATGGCTTTAATATACTGAGACACCAGCTTTACGAAGGACTTGCTCTTAAAACTATTGTTTTTATCTAAATTGCACAACTTAAGTCGGTTTCGCGGCATTTTGCACACCGCAAAATCTTATTTCGTTTTTACTCTGATGGAGTGGAAAGTAAGTATTTTATTGTATTGCAAGTACGGCTATTTATTTATTATCTATATACCCAACAAATATACATACAAAAAAAGTATGTTATCTGGCTGTATATAGTGTTTGTTATATATGGCCGTAAGTTAGTGCGGGATTGCAAACCCTAACTTCAAGCCATAATGGGCTCGATTTTCCTTCACTCCACGACTAACGCGTATTTTGCGTGACTTCACACATATCTTTGAATTTCTTCGCCGATATATGCAGTTTGCATCACGATGTTAAATATGTTCAGAAAGAATTAATCGAGATAAATAACTATAAAATGATAAAATGACAGAGACAGGGGCTCGCAACGAGCGGCGCGTGTGCGCGGTGTACTGCGGCAAGGCGGCCGGCTTCCAGCACGTGCACGGCTTCCTCGACACCCTCATGGCGCTGCTGCGACAGCCCTGGACAAAGCACGGGTACTACTTGCGACAGAAGGAAGGTCAGTACACGCATCAGCTTCATTAGACAGAGATCTCCATTTTTATCGCGAACTCGGTCTAATGAAGCCGAAGCATAAGCGACTTAAGAAGCCGTAAAATCGATATTAAACATATTTCGCACCTGCTCAGCGGAATAGTAATTTGTGTTGGTTTCGACTATACCGCATTCCAAATCAAATCATAAACTATACTAAAACTACAATTTACGTTAACTCGTAAATTCTGAAACATTTCTAGCTAAACATTTTTTTTCATTTAAGTATACAGTCAAACCTGAAAAAGTGAGAGTTCAAGTGATAGCGATAATTGTCTCTTCTAGAAGTTTCTCTCTAATCCGAGTTTCTCCTTTTGGAGGTAGTTCATCGGGACCAAAGAACGACTTGTTTATTCAGGTTTGATTGTAACATAAGCAACCCTTATTTTTTATTAAAACTTTCGTGAGACATTATACACTAATTAATTAAAACACAGCTTAACTCACGTTTATTTCGGTGTAGGTACCGACTAGTTTCAGACCCGTCGGGGGTCCTTCATCAGGGTGAGTGGATTATCGGGATATATTCGCGGTCGCGTCACGCCGGTCACTGCGTGCCTGGGCCCGCCGCGCGCGACTCGACAGGGCGGGGGGCGCGGGGGGCGCATCGGTCACTGCTGGCGACGGCGACAACGAGCTCGAAACCGAGGAGTTGGTGTTGTTATTGTTCACGGGAGCACAAAATACACTCACTATGTCCACAACGTTATCTTCAGCACTGACGATGTTATTCCGCTTTGCGTTTAACAGCACGGGATTCCATGCCGGTGGCAGGGCCCAACCCTTATCTCTATTATAATTAGGTCGACGGCCGATTTCTATTGTTTCGCGGAGCTTGCGCGATATAAAATTCTTCTCGCGGGCCAACACTTTCACTTTGTCGAACCTAATATAATGTTGTGTGTCGGGGACAACATCAAAACGAGAATCTCAGAGCACATCCGCAGCATACGTAATTTTGACAGCAACGCCTCGGCGGTGGCGGAGCACGCCCTTGTCCCCGACACACAACATTATATTAGGTTCGACAAAGTGAAAGTGTTGGCCCGCGAGAAGAATTTTATATCGCGCAAGCTCCGCGAAACAATAGAAATCGGCCGTCGACCTAATTATAATAGAGATAAGGGTTGGGCCCTGCCACCGGCATGGAATCCCGTGCTGTTAAACGCAAAGCGGAATAACATCGTCAGTGCTGAAGATAACGTTGTGGACATAGTGAGTGTATTTTGTGCTCCCGTGAACAATAACAACACCAACTCCTCGGTTTCGAGCTCGTTGTCGCCGTCGCCAGCAGTGACCGATGCGCCCCCCGCGCCCCCCGCCCTGTCGAGTCGCGCGCGGCGGGCCCAGGCACGCAGTGACCGGCGTGACGCGACCGCGAATATATCCCGATAATCCACTCACCCTGATGAAGGACCCCCGACGGGTCTGAAACTAGTCGGTATCTACACCGAAATAAACGTGAGTTAAGCTGTGTTTTAATTAATTAACCCTTATTTTACAATATTAGTGTACTAAATTAAATATTTTTAGGCCACATTGTCCAAATTATGTTACACATAAATATACTTTCAGACCCGGCATACTTCCCCGGGCGTTGCGCAGAAGTTGTACTCCGCGGTGAAGTGATAGGCAAGATTGGGGTCATCCATCCCACCGTGTTGACAGCATTCGAACTCACCAACCCTTGCTCTGCCGTCGAGATCAACATCGAACCATTCATTTAATTTTATAAATAAATATATACTGTTACTTATATTTGTTTCATTTTATTTTATTCGATTTCTTTTGCAGAGATTGTGGATATGCTTAAAATTTAGTCTTATTCGGCTTGTGTTAATACAAAAGAGTAACTTTAGACATTAAGTAACTGTTTAGAACTATTCCTGCCCACGATTTTCGTCTCCGGACCACATTTCAGGCCATTACCATTTGCACCACGTAGATGGCTGGATTCCTCAACAGTGCGATTCTCGAGGAATTTCTTGCCACACACAGCCGCGCTGTGGAACGGTCTATCCTCGGCGGTATTTCCAAACCAGTACGACTTAGCGTCCTTCAGGAGGCGAGCCTATCTCTGTTTAAAAAGCCGGCTACGTGTTCGCAGTTCCTCTAGTGTTGCGAATGCCCATGGGCGTCGTTATCCACCTCGGTATTTCCGCCGCTCGTTTGCCTCCTTATCGTATAAAAAAGTAATATGTTGAAATGGGCAAACTATTTAACCTTTCAATTATAAGCTAAAAAAGACCTTCCGCAAAGTTAAAAAGCTGATAATAAAAGTAATAAATGGGTTAGGTGGTAAGACATAAAATGATCACAAAATTGTCGAAAATATGTTTATTGTGTGTAGGGTAATTAAACAGCACAAATAATATAAATAATAACTATAGAATCACATTGTAGACACAAATACAGAACAATTAAAACACATCTTTATATTTACTTAGCCTAAAAAATCTATAAATACATCGATCATTTCAAATGATTTAATAAATAAATGTATGCATCAAAGATATATTATACTGTAGATGGAACACTCGATACCTAAAAGTGAGGCATTTTCTTTGACCTCCGGAGGTCCAATGTAGGGAAATCTCCCTAAGTGTTAACCTCTAAATTACATTTGCCGACATAAAAAGTCGACCGAGTGTAACCTCTTTTCTCAAATTTAAATTGTATTTCATAGTATTTACTAAAGTTTAATATAATAATTAATAGAAACATTTTTAAAACGCTAATTAAAAATTTATAACAACCATAAAACAAAAATGTTCTTTGTTAAAAATTGTTTGGTTTTAATTTTTTTTAAATAAAATAATTATAATGAAAAACGATAATTAACGTTTTAATGAATGTTTTGGTTTATTCTACTGTTTATTTTAAAAATGTAAAAAAATCACACAATTTCCCAAACTTGGAATTTTTTTTCATGATACTGGCAAGTTTTTTTTTTTTAATAATTGGTTTCTTGGCACGCTTTTTAACGTCAAATTAGTATGGAGTGCTACCTCTATGTATAATATCTCTTTGGTATGCATATACTGTCCTAGTAAAGTTTTAAGTCTATTAAGAAAAATATTGACATGTGTTAATTTCTCTCTGTATTAATTAAAAAATAGTATAATAACTATACAATTTGTCTTATTGAACATCAATAATTATTGTCAATAATTTCAAATGTTAATTACACAAATATTTAAATAATTTTTAAGGCACTTGTTTAAAACATTATGGTGGTAAAATAGTGGATATTAAACAGATCCATTGTGTTAAATACACTTTTTAATTCAATATACAAAATTCTGTATTATTTATTTGCCAATGAATAAAATCCCTGAACTATTTATTCCAGGATAATATCCGGTAAATTCATCAAGAGAGGAGTTTTCCCGCTGTTTAGTAATAGGGTAAAAACTGACACTTATAGTTGAATCATGGTGACAAATATAATTTTAATTTTACTAAAAACTAAAGCTAAACCTAAAGTTTATAAAATTCGAGCTCTGGAGGTAAAATTCTGTTTTAAAGTAGATTTGTAAGGATTGATCAGTTTATACGTGGGGTAGAATTTAAAATAGTCTTCATTTTTTTTATTATTTTATCTATAAATTAATAAAATGAAAAAAGGGAATAAAATTGCTAAGATTTTTTTTTAGATTAATGTTATTTTTTTTTAGTTTAAAGCTCAACCCTACATAAACTTTTAACAAAAACATAAATGTGATAAAATGCAAAAAAATCGATAAACTAAGTGACATTAGAGCACAAATCTAAAAAATGTAAACTATCATGTTAAAAATTGTTAACATTCAGCCATTACTATGAAAACTGTCATGATTTTTATCTAAATTTCGTATATAAATTATATAAAAATTCGAATTAAATTTTTATTGTGTAAAATTGTTAGGATCATGATAAAGGAGTGGACGGATGTGTAAGCTGCTATATGAATTACAACCTAATGAAATTTAATCTAGCAACAATTGAATCTTAAACATTTTCTCTAATTCTGTCCGGTTGAATCCTGGAGCTATTATAAATGGGCAGAGGTAGAATGACAGCTCCCTTAGGTTCGGTGCACTTATCTTTATAACTTTAGCAACTTGCATCGTGACATGTACACATCTAGACAGACTAAGGTAAGTAAGTTTTTGAAATATATTATTCGAAAAATATGAAAGAAGCGCTGTTGTTGAGAAATATCCATGACGTAATTTTAATGACTGTAAATTTTTAAGGCGATACAGATGCATTAGACTGGAATCGAACAATGTTTTACATGTCATTATATGTAGAATGTGTAAACTTTTACAATTTGCAATATAACACATTATGTTATCATTCAGAGTGTCACCGTAAATATGTAATGCTTGCAAGGTGGAGAGTTTAGTTCTTAGAAGGGATTCTAAAAAGTCCGCCGGGATGTTTTTCATTTTCTCCATGTTAATACTGACAAGGTGTACGCACTGCAACATACTGTACAAACTGTTCTGGGTGAGAGCAAAATTTGAAAGTATCAATGTTTCCAGGTACTTTAATTTATCAAATGGTAAATGATAAACGAAATTTCCATTTGCATTTTCAGGACTTTGAACTATTAGAGAATTCCGAAAACTTAAAAATTTTAAGTTAGGCCAGTTACTAAGATCTTCAAAAATGCAACTATCGACTTGAGATATACTTATTTCTAAATGAGTTAAGTTGGGGCAATAGCTTATTAAGGAGGCCCTCACGTGGGAATACAACTTGAAATACTGTAATTTAACATTTTTCAAATACTTAGCGACGAAAGGCACAATGTTCTCACTTATCTTGATGTAGTTCTTCATGCACACAATGAGGCGAGTGTTGTCCCAGATGCAGGGCGTCAGGCAGAGCTGCTGCCATCTCACACACACTTTAGCAACGGCCAGCAATGATTCAAAATCAATCATAGAAAATATATATATGAGTAATTCGTTGGGCAGATCATTTATTGTTAACTGGCTACATGTTTCAACACCTGTCATTTCAAGGTGCACCATCCTGCGGAACGGTCACCTGCTGGTTGGTAGTCCTGCAAATAATATATTCACTACTTTCATGACCAACCTTATGTATTAAAACTTTTAGCTCTATTAAATTACGTATCAATGCCATATTAATATCATAAACAAATTCAGGAAGACAAAAATATATGCATTAAATGTTAATTCATATCAGTTTACACATGATTAGCATATTTAACAGCATACCTGTGGATTACCTTGCTTCTTATTCGAGTTAATTTTATGGTTCGCCTTTTAAAAATCATAATTTAAATACTTTGCTTCAAGCTATTTTCACAATGAATGGTTATATTTTAACTAATAGTTTCGATTCACGTTTTAATTCAATCATTTTAATAAGTACAATTATGTATAAAAATACTTTTTAAGACATAATATTAAAAATAACTTTCATCTTTGATCCTATTTTTGTATGACGTTTTACGTCTGCTTTTGACAGAAAACTAACGTTTCGTTTATAATATCAAATAAAAAATACTTGGCATAACGTTTTAATAAAAAATGTTTGATAAATACAATTTTTTTAAGTACACATTAACTTCTCTCAGATTCTTAAAAATATGTATATAAAAATATCATATGATATTAGTTATCTAATATCATCTTAGATTCTTAAAACATATTAAGGCTCGTATTTTTTTTCTTATACTATGTATCAGTAAAAACATAGAAAATCCTGTCTGTAAATATAGGTTCTTTACAAATACTGCCAATTTCTATTTCCCACGTTATAATTTATCTTACGCAATACACTTATGCCTATCTCGAACATACAAACTCGTTAGCGACATAGTGTAGTTTTGAACCTGTTTATACAGTTTCTAGGTAATTCAACGATGTATCTTAATTTATGAAATAAAGAATTCACGTGTGATAAACCGAGCTAACAAGTGAATAGGTTGATTTTTTAATTACCGTTACGTCTAACACGATCTATTCAAAACTCCAAAACAAGGAGAATGTACAATATTAACTCTTTTATACAGGCAACAAAGATTCGTCTTGATTTCACTTAGAAAACACTAATGTAAACGTACTTCCGTTTCAAACATATTTACAAACTAAACTATTATCGTAGCACAAATGATATATGTATTGTAAATCCCTTCCTTGTAATTGAATTTTTGTGCTAAGGTTAAACATAGTACCTTGATTATCTTCGAATTAGTTATTTCACATACTAACCTCTTTTACATATCGATCCCCACTTCAATAAATGAAGTATTGATAACGAAACTATTATTTTAAATGCAATTGATTTGGAAGTTCTCAAAACGA
The DNA here is from genome assembly GCA_013186455.1 of Papilio dardanus tibullus. Taxonomy (NCBI): domain Eukaryota; kingdom Metazoa; phylum Arthropoda; class Insecta; order Lepidoptera; family Papilionidae; genus Papilio; species Papilio dardanus. The sequence continues at coordinate 2,505,477 of QDHC01002842.1, forward strand.
AGTAGCAAAATTAGATATAAGGATATAAGGCAACCATAAGATAATTCAATCTAAATTAAAATATTTAAAATTACAAATCGGCAACAAGTATTCATGGAGTAAGTAAGTAGTGGTTCCTATTTCCATGAAAACCCTGGATCATCGAAGACTGAAGAGAGCAGAAGATGTTTTCTAGGGGCGGTTGACTTTGAACATTTTGTATTTCGTGATCTTTACGCATATAACTTTAGATTTATCGTGAAACGTAACGTAATTTTTTTCCAGCACTCTGCCAAAAACCATCGAAAAATACAGAATACAGATAATAAATCTGTTAAAATATAATATAGACCGCAATTCGCAGTAGGAGTTGTCATGTGTGTATTGTAGGCCATGCAAACAATCCAATCAGAATAATAATTAAACCACAAACACTTCATGTAAACACGTTAGCGACGCGTAATAAGATACTACGACCCAAATTATGTCTAATTATAATCCTCCAGTAGAATACCTACTGCGTGAGTGAAAGGCGTTTGCCTACGGATCCTCCAAGTACGTACGAAGTAGCAAGTTTAGTTGCATAGCTGGTTCTACCACAACTTTGACGTATATACGGACGTATTATTTAACAAACAACATCGTTATTGAGACTTAAAACAAATAACAAAGTAAGTGCTTTGAAGTAACTTTTATTTGGTTAAATTACGATTTCACGCTAGATTCAACAATAGTTTAAGATAATGATTACAATAGAAAATATTTACAGTTCATTTCCCATTACGTAATTATTTGCATGCATATTGCTAGTTTTAACTTAACTCTTAGAACTTAGTTGTACGAAATACTAAATAGTTCATCATGTTTAAAAGCGAAATATTTGCTCCTACGTGTTGAATAAACTAATATATGATTTATAATTTTTCCTATCTTACATCTATGTCATTGTGATTTTAAGAAATAATCTTACATTGATTTTAAGATGTAGATTTTTTTAATTTTTTTTCGACAACTCTTCAAATTCACTTTACTTTCGACGAGGTTTTCTTTAATAAAGTGGTCATATAATTTACAGAATAAGGCTTTCATTTTTTTAACACTAGATGTCGCTTATTAGAATTTAATCGCAGTATGGTTTTATCCGGTGTTCACACTATAGGGTTTGACTGAATATTTTATCGTCACTCTGGTTTCCCTTCAAAACGTATAAATCTTTCGCCTTTTACTAAAGATTTCCGTGGAGGGGAACACTCAAATGAGTCTACAAATATTTTTGTCACCCTACGTTCGTAGGGTTAATAACTTAGAAAACTACTCCATGATAAAGTCCATCGCTGTGCTCTCTTCGTGTTTGGTTTAAAATACCTGAAAGTTAGTTTCAAGTTTAATTGGAGAAGTGCCCCATACAGGTAATGCCAACCCGTTAATAAGGAGTCTGGGTTGTTGCGACTTTGGGAGGTTGGGAAAGGTGTTTAACATGCTGTCGCGTATGTTAGACAGTGCCGTCAGGTTTTAGTGGGTATTCCGGTCACCGTCTGTGGCCGGCGAGTCCCACACTCCCTACGCCATTGCACGCCCTGCGTAGGGGTGCATAAATGCATTTCCTGACGTTTTAAAAAAAAGGCGTTTAACATGGAAACATATTTTCGTTAAAGTATAAAGCTAAATTTTCTTATGTTATTTTTAGAACTTTAGAAAACTCGACCTCTATTGCCGGAAACATTAACAGTAACTTTCCTCTACCATACACTCCTAAAATTAAGCAATTTTAATTAAGTTTAGGTTGCTTGCGTATTTGCGATTTCTTTTTTGTAGGAGCTCATTTATTTTTTTACTTATGATATATGAGCGCCTACAGCTATTGCAAAGCTATATCAAAATGGGCATACTTATACACCTAAATAAGTTAATAGTTTCATA